>VWYK01034982.1:11958-24187 GCA_013399775.1 Semnornis frantzii
AGGGGGAGGGGGGAGGCAAGCACTTATTTTGGAAAGTTGGCAGGTGCCTTGCCGAGGGCTCTGCACCCACCGTCGCGCTGGGCTTGTTCCGCGGCGTGCCCGCTGCCTCAGGGGCGTGGGGGGCGACCACGTTTGCTGTCATTTTTAAGGCAGGCGAAGGGATGCGGCGTTTTCCTGGGAAATGTTATCGCCGGCAAGACACTTCGGTCGAGGGGAGGTGGTGAGAGCGGGAGGACAGCCGTGTGTTTGGCAGTGAATAATAATAATAACAGAAGGAGAAGCCTGACGAATAACTAGAAAATATACTAATAACAGTCTGGCTCGATTTCTTGACACTGCCTACTTGCCGTGAAATGGATACAGGGCAAAACCCTTAGTATAGGGAGCAAAATCCAAAGCAAAGTGCCGAGCTCAATGTAGAGCACAGTTGAACCGAGGCTCTCCCTCAGCGAAAAGAAGGGGGCAGAGGGGGCAGAACTGTGGACGTTACAGGAATTGACAATTGCTAAATCTTGTTTGGTAAAAGAACGAGTTGGGGAGTGATGGAGGTGGTAGCGGAAAGGAGGTAGGCGTACAGGCATTGTACAGGAGAGAAGTTGGATAATTGCAGAAAGAAAGCGCGGAATTTGGTTCTTCTGCGAATATTCCTAAGGAGCCGGTAGCATACTTTGTATGTCACAGTGAACTGTCTCTGTATTCACATGCATAAGAAACACCTACATGTGCACACAAAGAACACAATGCACAGGATGTAAACTAGAGATGTATTCTCATGCAAAAGGTTGAGTGGAGACATAGCAATAGCAGTGGAGGTCAGTGGCTGAGGAAATCTTGTCACTGCTGCAATAAAATCCATATTTTACAGAGAGTTAAATGCAGTACTTTGTAAGTGCAAGTGGATGGTCACCTTAGTAACTCCTGATGACATTCAAGGATCAAGAAGTTTAATGACCAAAATTACTCCCAGCACGATGGCACAGCTGCTTCTTTTACACAAATTGAGAAGATGGGGTACCTTTTTCCCTTGTACCTGTGTATGGCGTGGGATTTTAAAGTTCTGTTAGCACTGCATGGAAGATTGTGTAGCAAAAATTACAGAGTGTAAGGTCAGTCCTTTCTCCAGATTTACTGTACTTTTAGCACAGCTGGAACAGAAAGTACAGTTCCTGTCTATTCAGGCATTTGTGAGGACAGTACATCCATCCTACATGTGTACTTCATGAGCTGTATGCATGAACATATGCAGCAGGTGAACACTACAATCAACTGCAAGGTTATTTCCATTTCCTTTTGTCATAGGGCCATATGTAATAGCACCCTGGAAATGGCATAACTCCAAGGAAATATAATTGCTTTAATGTGCAGACCTTTATAGTTTTAATCAAAAGAGATGTAACCCTCTCAAGTCAAGATAAAGGCTTATCTCATGTATTTGCTGGGCTGAAATCTCTATTATGCAGTCAGCTCTGTGCAGAAGTGCTTGCATATTACTTAAAGTATTCCATAAAATTGATTAACATCTGTTCCTGAGCAATATAATGCTCTGCAGTATTATGCTATGGGTAATGGTGCATCCCTAGTCTATTTTTTCCCAATTCCTGTGTAAAGGCAGTAAGTTTGCATGTCACAAGAGAGTTGGGTAGGGCTTGGAGGCTTGTGATCAAGATCAAGTAGATTCCTTTATCGTGGATATATACAGTTGTAAAGGCCTGACTGCAATGACACAACTGGATAGCTCCTTTAAAAAGCCCAAACACGCTAATAAAAAATGCAGGGCTGAATCCTGTTTTCCTCTTCTCTCAGATGTTATCTGACACAGCACCGGTAAATATATAATCTCATGCTTCTGGCTTTCAGCTGCACCATAATCTTTCTGGACATATTTCTTTCTAGTGGCTTGCAGTTGACTTTTGAGCTGGGAGAGGGAGGGGGGAAGCAGCTAGTCTTTTCAGAATAACATAGTCAGAGGCAGCGATACATTACTTCTTTTTTTTCCAGGGTAAATGGCATTGATTCAGTCCTGTTGTAGTTCACTGCAGTTATCCTTTGCAGCCATTTAAGGAACTGGTGTCCCTGTAGGGACTTTTTAGTCCTTTTACATATTTTAGATTTCATCCTAGTTCACAGCTCTCACATATCTTCATGCCACCACTCCAAAGATTACATTTATAGACACGGTCATAATTTTCTAACCAAGCTGTTCATCTAGAAATGCACATCTTAACTTCTGACTCTTCCCTCTTTCCCTTCCTCTCTCCCATGCAAACAGTAACCTGCTGCACCAAGCAGCCCTTCCTTTCATAAAGTTTGCATTTTGCCATCTGCTGCTTCAATAATATTTAGTTGAGACTTCCTTGAAAGCAAAACATACATGTTAAAAAATGTTGTGTTTTTTTTCTTTCCTCCTTTCTGCTGAAAATCTCAGAACTAGTGCAAGCCTGATAGAAGTTAGGAATGTGCCAGCTGAGATTCTGCCAGAGCACCTTCTGTCTGAGGGCAACCCTCTGCTCAAAGGCACGCTGGATTGCTTGGGGCAGGATCCTCCCTCCCGTCCACCGTCCCCTCCAGTCTGCTACATCATTTCTGCTTTTACTGAAGATTTCAGCATGCCAAACTGCTCTTTATTAATAGAAGCCTGCAGTATTTTGGAATTTGGAAGGAACTGCTGTTGGGTTTTCTGGTGGATGCCTGCACAGCATGTACTGGTCAAGCAGATCTAGAGGTCATAGACACCTAATTGTGGTTAAATGAAATGATGTTCTCAGCCTTTTGCTTGACTGAACTTTCTTGTGTGCTCTCTGCTCTTCGTTGACTACTTTTAAACTATGTTCACTTGCTAGTGCAGTCTTGAAGCATCATGGCTCAAGATGGGCAGGAAATTGCTTATGGATCTCCTTGGAAATGGTGGCTAATTACTAAAATGAAAGATAGCTGAAATCTATAAAAATGAGTGGGTAGAATCCGTTGAAAACAGCAGGCCCCACTGTGAGGTTGCCTCGCCTTGCGTAATGGTTGAAATTCCTCTAGTGGCTCTGCTGCAATTATACCAGAATAAAGTAGAATTGGTTTTCAGTATCTTTTGATTATCGTAAGCATGTGGGAAATGCCATGGAGGGGTTGTGCCTTGGAAGCTGGGTGCTATGGGGACTTCTTCATTAACCCCTTGAAAACCTAGGTAGCTACAGTATCTGTTCTGCTGTCTTCAAAGGCTTTTGTGTCATTTGGGGTTTACTTCTGTTTTCTTTTTCACAACTCACACAAAGAAGGCATCGTCCTTATTCTGTTTATTAAAGCATAGCTGGGATTATCCTGATTGCCATGTGTGGCCAAGTTCAGGATCTTTTCAACATAAATCTTTAAAGTGAGTCCCCCATCCTCCACACTAAGTGTCTCTCTCTGTGTGCTGCTGAACTTGCAGTTCAAACACAGTTCTCAAGTTTAAGTATGTTCTGCTTGAGATAAAAATCCAGTAGCAGCTGATTTGCTCATGCTGCTTGTATAGTCATGGCAGACCTTTCCAAGAGGTTGGAGAAACAGGGCTCTGTGAGTTTCATTTGGGATGGAGAGAGGTGAAGAGGGCATGTTTAGTGCGATTAAACTGAGCTTACTTAGTCCTTACTGCTTAACAAAAGATACAGAGCAGATTATTAGTCCCTGTCAGAGTTTCAAAAACACCTTTGAAGAATGCATAATTAATGCAAAATATCAGCAGAAAAAGTCATCCTCTCTGGGTTGTGCTGTGAGTGATCCTGCAGTGGAACTAGGTGGAGAAAGTGCTGGATAAAAGCATTTGTCAAAGTTTTAGTTGGAATGCTTCACATTCATTTGGTTTTTGGTGGGTTATTTTTTCTTTCTTTCTTCTTTTTTTTTTTTTCCCCCCCTGTGAATCTCAGCCTAACAGCTTCTCTCTCATCCTTCTTCAATGACTGCCTGATATCTGTTGGGAGTCCATCCAGCCTCGGTTTCCTAAGCTTCTGCAGGGCACTGCTGTGTGTCCTAATCCTCCTGATCACCCATCAGAAGCTTTCCTTATTTCAGGAAGCATTATCCTTCCTTGCACCAGTGACCAGGTGACCACTTAGTCCGGTTGAGGCTGGTTGCCAGCATTGTCTTCCACTATTTATTTTCCCAGCTGTGCACTTGGCAATGAAAGACCCATACAGATACTGTGAATATTTGTTTTTATGTTTGTGTATGTTTGTTAACAGGAGCATTCACAGAAGAAATTGGGATAACTATAGCTCAGAACTGTTTAGAGTGGCATGCATTGATGTTACTCATTGGTACTTCTTGTTTCTTGGAGAAAGTCCAGTACATCCAGTTTCTTGGAGAAAGAAATACTCCATTCCTTGAGTATTTTCTTCTTTCAAAAGAGAAGGCAGTTTTTCCTGCAGCGCTGGGGGGAGACAGGTTGTCAGGAAATGGCAGCTGCAACCCTTTAAGCAGCAGCAAGGAGCAATGCTGATAAGGAAAGGAACCTGCATCTTTTTGCACTCCTCACAGTCTGCAAGTCTTGCAAGGATGGAAAAGACAGTTATGGCATGGTGTCCTTCATGAGATATGATGTTGAACCTCCAAAAATGAAGCTTTAAGCAAAGAAGTGACTGCTTAACTGTGACAGTGCCAGAGCTCTTGACATCACTCTGCTGAAACGTCCAAATTTATACTAATACTGCATTACCTTTCTTCACACCCAGCCACAAGACACCCTCTCCATAGTCTCTTCTTTGCCAAATGCACAGACAAAAGAGCATATACATTTCTGTCTGGTCGCATTCAGGAACAGTGCCAACTTTGCTATATATTAAGTAACCTGTTCAATAATGGCATTATTCTGGTTGGAATTGTGGGCAAATATTGTGTAGTTTAATTAGCCCTTCTTGTCAGGATAGACATCTGTATTTACAGAGAGTCAGGAAGTGCTTCATTGTAGCCAGACTGTGACTGTTAGGTTTGATTTGTAACGCTAATACCCATCCCCACCCCTCAGCTCTTCCCCAGTGACACACCACAATGCACAGGAGAGAGCGCTTCATGAATGAGATTGGTCCTGTACTGTCTGGGTACCTTAACTCCTCTCAACTGAACTAATTCCACTATCTTGCTGTAATGTTTACAGCTGCCTGTGAGATAATAGCTAGTGTATCTTTCCAGCATTCCCACTTCTGCATCTAATCGAAGAGCCAGGGCAGGAGGACCTGGGAGAAGGGTCAGCAGGAATTGAAAATTAGCAGAGAAATTAAACACTAGTTGAGTTTCCCCAGGTACTGCAGGTGCGTGCTTGTCTGGTGTAAGGCAGAGCCACATACTTCCTATCTGCTGCATTTCAATTGTCAGTTAATAGCATCTATAAACACAAAAGCTGCTTAATCAACAAGATCATTAGCATGTAGCTCTGCTTGGGAGTGAAGGGTAAGACCAAACTCAAAGAAAACACTTGCCTTTGATATTAATTTAGCTCTGCCTTCTAAAAGGTCATGGGCATACAGACCTGGTCTGTGTGTGAGGTGGTGGGGTAGTAGGAAAACCATGCGTGCCTGTAGGTCCCAACCAGGGCGCTGATGCCACGCAGCATGGGGGCCAACCTCTGTGCTGACCATCTCAGAATCACAGAAACATTCATCTTGGGAAAGACCCTCGGGATCACCGACTCCAACCAATATCCCTACTCTGCAAGGTTCACCCTAGACCATATCCCCAACCACTGCATCCAAATGACTTTTAAACACATACAGGGATGCAACTGAACTGCCTCCCTGGGCAGCCCACTCCAATGCCTGACCACTCTTGCTGTGAAAAAAGTTTTCCTAATATCCTAATTTTATCCTAATCTTGCCCAAGGAAAAGCCCTCTTGCTTAGAATGATAACCATTTGTTCTCCTCCAACATCCCCACCTAGTCACAATACATTAACAAAATTAAAAGCAGAGTTGCTTTAAGTTTTGCCTTAAGCATTCAGGTGAAATCTGTTTCTTTGCTGAATTGATTCTTTGAAAGCCTGGTGGTTTGTAACCTTAGGGAGTCATTAATCTGGCAATCTTTGTTTTACAAAAAGCATCGTCATGGACAAAAAAGAAAATGAAAGAGGTTATAGTGCCCTTCAAGAAAAAAAAGCCACTATCATTCTGAGATGCTCTGGACATTTGGACATCTTACTTCAGGTGAAGGACAGAGCATAGCTGATCAACATAGAGCCTCTGTTCAAAAGCCATTCATGTGTTCCACAATATCTGAATGTCATGCCTTCACCTCACGCCTCCCCTGCAAGACTGGCCTATATAACTGGTCTTGATCTACAGCAGGGAAAAGCAAATTACAGTGGGGGTAAGTGACTTGACCAGGATTGCTGAAGGAGGCCATAGTGCAGCAGGGATGCTGAACCAGGATCTTGTACAGCTTGCAGTCAGTTCTCCTACCTCTCTGCTGCTCACTCAAGTTGTTGGGACTGATCAAAGAATGGATGGAGGGAAGAAAGATTTGGATTTCTTTTTTCATCTAAAAGCAAGGCAGGTATTTTTGTCAAGGACTCCTTGCAGCCGCTTTGACACTCTCCCCAATGAATTTTCTGAATGTTTTTTGCTTGTTTGTTCCGCAGTGTTCCCTGTGTGGAGGGGAAGGGGGAGGCTGGGTAGCTCCAGAGCCATCTGTGACAAGATTGAGTGTCTTATTCCTGGGAGAAAGTAATCTGAGCTGTCCCCAAGCAAGGTGGTGATGACCTTCATCTCTGCATTGGTCCAGTTGGACTGGCCAAAGAGTTTCTTTACCATTCCCTGCCTTGTCCATTCCCACCTACTTATGCTTGTGGGAGAGAAGGAGATAAAAAAGCCTCATAAAAGGCTGCCTTTTCTGCATGCTGCTGCCCGTGGTTTGGGGCAGCCAGAGGTCACATCACACTCTCTCTTGTTCACATCTATGCCTGTATGAATTCATTTCAAAGCACCCCTGCTCTGTAAACATCTAAGGAGTAGTATTCCTAGTGCATAGATACGAAGCTGAGTCAAAAGGAAGTTACTTGAATAAGGACATGGTGTACACCAATACCCCTGGTATGAGTATTGATCCTGGTATAAATAAACAGAGAATTGTGAAAACCTAAGGAGATGGCATATACCAATACCCCGGCATAGGTATTGATCCTAGTGTAAATAAAGAGAGGAAGAATTAGAAAAATGCACAGAAAAAACACTCATTAAATTCTCAAGTTTATATGTCAGGATTAGATCCAGACAGTACCAGGTTCTGAACCGTGTGCCACCTACTATGCCCCTAATGCTTTTGTAGCTGGCCTCGCAAACTGATCAGCCACTACAAGAATAAGCCAATTTCCTCATTTTCACAGTGTGAAGAGTGCTCTTGGCAGATCACAGAGCAGGAATACACAGAGTTAGAATTCCTTTCAGGGAGTAAATTCCTTTTTTTGAAATTGGTGCTCAATTTAGTTGTCACTACTGAAAGGGAAAAAGATGCAGAAGCAACTTTCAAGTCCAGCAGCCACATCCCTTTAAGCAATTCATGCTGTGCCAACCAGTTTTATAAACCTCTGTATTTCATCTCAACACCATTTAAGTCTAAATAATATGAATGCCCTGCTATGGTATTTTACTTCTCACTGCTGATGATCACCAAGATATTTCTGCTATAAACAAAGCAGTGTTCTCTTCTATCTCTGTCTTATCATACCTGATCCCAAAGTTTACTTTTAAACTTACCAATAAACTGCATGGAAGTCCACAAGCCTGAATACTTAAATGCCTTTCTGGATCAAGGTGTCAGGACACTGTAACGAAATGTTTACAACCTTGCAATTATTTCTCTGGTGACCAAACCATGACTTCCAATAATTTGTGTACTTGGTCTACCCAAACAGCAGACAAGGAAAAGTGGGGATGGAAAGAAAACTTTTGTGAGGAATGATCACCATTTCCACCAAAGCCCCCTCACCAATATGGCCCTGTCTCCTCTGTACAGCGTGGAGATGGATTCTCTGCTGTCATTCTGCTTTCATCAGTAGCTGGGATTATTTGCAGCAAGGATGCAAAGGACTTGACTGAGATTGTCAATTGCTGACTGGGTCTGCTGGAACATAGCAGGAGCATCTTCCTTTTGTGCAAGTGTCACTGTGTGTTACATCTCTACAGTCAATTCTTTCTGGTGTCTGTGTCTTCAGGTCATCTGCACTTAAGAGGAAGTGGCGCAGAAGCAGCCAAGAAAAAAAGCTGGCCCAGTGTATCTTATTTATTAATATTTACACCGATGGTCTAGTCTCAAGCAGCTTTGAAATTCAGTGCTTTTAGGAGCAGTGTTTCCCATCAGAAATAGAAGTAATTTGCAGAAAGGATTTCTCTTCCTCTTGGAAAAGCAAAGCAAAACTAAACCACAAAATCAGGCTCCCTCTTTTCTCAGTATAGAATTTATATTACTATTAAATGAAATGTATTCTTACATTGTAACATGTTAGGGTGCCTTTTGCAGGTTTTCTGAAATGGCTTCTCATTAACCTACTGTAATTCACTTGTCAGATATCTTGAAGCTACTTGATATCACAGTTGCTTTAAGGTATGACAGAGTTTTCCTTAGCAACAGGTTGTAATTTCAACCAGGCTGGTAAATGTGAGGTCAGAAGCTGGTTGCAGCAAATCTAGGAGGTTAGAATACCTTGCACACCCTCATTCTCTGTTGCAACACCATTCTGAAGCCTGGGTAAGGAAAGATAAATACTGGCCTTGCTCAGGAACAAACAGATTTTGCCCTCTTGGGCAAATGGCTCATTTCACGTTAAGAGTATTTTCTGTTTACTACAAAGATATTTATGTTTGATCAAATTGGCAGTAAACCATGACTCATGTGATGCAAGCATCTCAGGTGCAGATTTTGTTTCGAGCCCTGACCCGAGCAAGTATCTGTTACGTCTCAGAGGCTGTGGGTCATTGACAGACAGACCTGCTGAAGCAGTGGTGCTGCTAGGGGGCAGGGAGGGTGGGAGGTTAGCAGCAGGCATCCTGACATGGGTGGCATCCTGATAATGGGTGGCATGGCAGACCCAGGAGGCAGCTAGGAAACTTACTTCCTAAGTTGAAACTGACTTCTAAGCTGAGCTTAGAAACAGTAAGGACAAAGACTACATGGCTACCACCAACTACACTTCAGTCAGTCTTTCAATGGGGCCAGGCTGGTGTAGTCTAAAACACCAAAGGTCTTCAGTTAAATCCCAAACTTGGTGTGCTTGGTTGCCATCCTCTAGGTGGTGGCAGTGACAGCAGTTTCCAGCTCTGGAAATGGTGGGTGAGTGGAAGGAGGAGATACTCAGCCAGCTGGTGTATCTCTTCTTTCAAAGGTGGCATGATGGAAGGTTTGATGTATATACTAGTGACGGTGCAGGACTCATGCCAGCATTATTTATGGGATGTATTATTTAAAGGTGAGGCTCAGTGGGGTTCTGGGCAACCTGGTCTAGTTGAGGATGCCTGTGTTCACTGCAGGGGGGCTTGGACTAGATGACCTTCAGAGGTTCCTTCCAAACCGAGTGATTCTATGATTCTGTGTACTTTATGAAGGATAATGAGGACATGTTTTCAGGCACTACCCAACTTTCTGTGTCCTCATTCTTCTGTTGAACTGTTTTGTTGTCATCTGTTGGTTTGTAAGGTAATGATCCTTTGCCCAGCTCTGTGCATGTTAGACTCATAGAATTGTTCAGAGGAAAAGACCTCTAAGATCATTGAGTTCAGCTGTTAACCTAACACTGCCAAGTCCACTAAACCATGTCCCTAAACATCACGTTGCCTCTGGGAAGACAAGGTGTGCCAGGAAGCCGAAAGTTCAGTAGACATCAATGTGCTGGAAGTAGGTCTTTGTCCTCATATGATGCGTCACGGGGCTGGATGAGCTCGCTCTGCGCTTGCTGTTTTACCATTGCCTCCAACTGTTCAAACAGAGAAAAGAGACCAAGCAGGATTCAGCTGCAAGCTGGGATGGGATGAATTATTGTAAATAACTGAGCTGAGCCATTATAAATAAGTTGCTAATGTAAGCAAGATTAACTTGATGTGCTGCCTGAAATGAGATATTAGAGATGATAGGAGAGAAAGAGAAAACTTTTCATTTAGATGGAAACAGGACTGATTAATTAAGCAGTAAGGAAGAAAGAACCTTGCCTTGAATTGATATGAGGCTTGCAGAGTTAATTTAACACAAAGTAGAGCTCCCAATTTGTTATTAAATTAAAATGGCTTTAAAAATTGTTTACTTTTTTTAACCCCCTTATCTGCTTCTGTGTGGCAAAATGATTATTCTGGCTAGTTAAACAAACCAATCAGAGCAACAGAAGATGTAGATTGAAGAGGGGAAAGATTGTACTGTTTTGTAATTAAGAAATATACACTAATATGCATGACATCATGAGTAAGCACTTCAAAGTAGTAAGCGTGCTCTGTGTTGCATATTAAACTAAACAATTAGCATGCTAACAAGCTGCTCTGGACATACAGTGAAAGGGCACTGCACTTAAGGAAATGAGTATTTCTCTTTGGTTTTTTGGTCTAAAGATCTGCTTACCTGCCTGACAAATATTATTAAGGAATAATAAAGAAGAACATCATCTTCTTCCTCTTCCTTTCCCCTTTTCTTGTAATTGTCAAAGCAGTTGTAATTTGGCAAACTTAGCCTGTACAAGGGAACTTTTGCTATTCCTATCAAAGTATATGATGGAAATGTGAAACGTGTCTGATAGACAAATCCCATGGAACAACAGGGAAAATAACCTTGCTTTTTTTAGTCTCAAATGAGTTTTTCTCTTGACAGGAATGATTCTGTGTAATTTATTGCAGGATAGCTCAACAGCAGCAATTTGTCATGCATTGTGATGTAATTCGATGGGTTCGTTTCTTAAATGAATTATGGATTATGGATTACCTCTGTATATCAACAACAGAGCTGTATCATTTATATAAGTATTCCCTTAACTTTTCCTTCCTCTTCCAATCCATTTTCCCTCATAAAGAGATGACTTTTTTTCCATCTAATCTTTCTACTAATAAGGTGTTTAATAATTTAGTAGTCTAAAAAATGAGCATATTTCAAAGGAGTTGGTATCAATGGTAGTGTAAGAGCCTCAGGCTACAACAATGTGGATGAGGCTACCAAAGTTTTAGAGTCAGAATCCCAACTGTCTTTCTGCTTCAGGCAGCTATTTTATTAAAGTTGGTATTAAACAACACTGCCTAAGGTCTGATTAACAATTTATGACTTACTAAGAAGGATTAGCAGAAGCCTATCATTTTTATATTTAAATACTAATTTGCATCTAAGAGAGACCATACCCAGGTTTATATTTTCATTACTTGTTATTTTTATTGTTACTGTTGCTGCCTCTAAAACATTGCTTAGGTGAGCATTGTAGGCAGTTCTCATCTTTCAGTACCTCAGCCCCTCGTATGTGTCAGAGGGAAAGCTGGCCTCTTGTGTTATGTGTTGTGTTTGATCCTGCACAGTTGTGGCTTGTGTCTCTTGCTGGGCTCAGATGCTTTTTATTGCCCCTGAAGTCCATTTGGATGGAGAGTGATCGGCACCTGGCAGTCACGCTAGGATCTGCAAGCCTAGAACATTACTATAGAGAGTGGAATCCAGGTGTGTGTGACCAAGACTTGCCTGATGTATGTTCCTGGAGATGAATTTTCCTTTCTGACTTTTACTTTGTGCTACTTTGTGCAACTACTTGCATCTCTGTCTCAGTGATGGCTTTCTATAAGCCTCCCAGCCCTTCTTATTAGGTTACTGCTGTGCAGCCTCTGCTAAGAGACAAGATGGGGTGATCCTGCTGCTATATTCTGGAAAGCAATGGAGCAGGAGCTGTTGCTTTTTGCTAATGCAGGGGCAACTCGGGATGGAGCATGGAACAGGTTGCCCAGGGAGGTGGTTGTGGCCCCATCTCTGGAGATACTCAAAGTGAAGCTTGTCAGGGCTCCGGACAGCTTGATGTAGATGAGGATGCTTCTGCTTACTGCAGAGGGCATTGGACTATATGACCTTTGGAGGTCCCTTCCAACCCAGACCATTCTATGATTCTATGCTACCAGGTGGGAAGGTATCAAGGAGTAGCAGTAAATCTGCTGGCCAAAATTTGCTCACTCCCCAGAATACAAAATCAGGCCAAAGATGTGTAGCTTAATGTGACAGAGTGAAATTTATTCCATTTCTGCCAAAGCTATTTTTGATGCTACTTTTTTTTTTT
>VWYK01034988.1:1315-17310 GCA_013399775.1 Semnornis frantzii
CCTGTTATGCTGGTAATTTCCAGATCTCAAATATTTACACACATACACATATTTCTATCTGACATGACTAAATTCTAGGTTTGTTATCTTTCCATATGTAACACCTCAAAGAATTGCAAATACTCCTTGAGCTTTGACAGTAGAAATTTTCACTTTCACTAGCTGCAAGATGAAAACTAATGTCCCCTTTACCTTACCCTGGAATACTGATTCACAGAATTTCTCTCTGGGAAACATGTTGGGTATTTTGAAATTCTGCTTCCTTTCTTACGTGGAGAGCCACCTCTGGGAACAAGTTTGTAGGATCAGGTCCACAGTCTTTGTTTAGTCAAAATGCATATTTCTGAGGTCTTTTAATCTTTTCTTGTAAATCAATCTTCCAATCCCTTTAATCATATTTGTTGCCTGTCTCTGAATTGGACAAAATGTAAATTTTGGAATTTACATAATAATTAGGGCTTAGTGAAACCGAAGAGAAATTGATTTTGGAGACTGATTTTTATACTGCTTGTAAATATTCAAAATCTTGCTTTCCACAGGATCATGAGAGCCCCTAAACCACATGACAATGGAAGGGATCTGAGTAACTCCCACCTCTGGGGAAAGGGCAGATGTTTTCCCAGATTCTTCCACTATGACCTCCTACTAATTAGTATTCCTTACCCCACTGATTTCCCTAGCATTATAGAATCATAGAATGGTTTTGGTTGGAAGGAACCTCAATAATCTTCTAGTTCCAACCCCCTGCCATAGGCAGAGACACGTCCCACTAGCACAGGTCACTCAAGGCCTCATCCAATCTGGCCTTGAACCCCTCCAAGGAGGGAGCAGCCACAACCTCCCTGGGCAACCTGTTCCAGTGTTTCACCACCCTCACTGGAAAGAACTTCTTCCTAGCATCCAGTTTAAATTTCCCCTCTTCCAGTTTAAACGCATCGTCCCTTGTGCTGTCCCTGCAAGACCTTGTAAATAGTCCCTCCCCAGCCTTCCTGTAGGCCCCCTTCAGATGCTGGAAGGCTACTACAAGGTCTCCTCTCTCCAGGCTGAAGAGCCCCAACTCTCATAGCCTGTCCTCATAGGAGAGGTGCTGCAGCTCTCTGATCATCTTTGTGACCTTCCCCTGGACTCGCTCCAACAGTTTGATATCCTTCTTGTGTTGGGGCTCCAGAACTGCACACAGTACTCCAGGTGGGGCCTCATGAGAGCAGAGTAAAAGGGCAGAATCCCCTCCCTTGCCCTGCTGGCCACACTGCTCTTGCTGCAGCCCAGGACACAGTTGCTGTCTGGGCTGCACTCACACTGCAGGCTCATGTTAAGCTTTTCGTCAACCCAGACTCCCAGGTCCTTTTCCTCAGGGCTGCTCTCCAGCCATTCACCGCTCAGCCTGGATTTGTGCTTGGGATTGTGCTGACACAGGTGCAGGACCTTACACTTGGCCTTGTTTTATATTGCCCTCTGTACAATTCACAGTAAATAAGAACAGAAGGATCTGCCCCAGCCCACATGTAGTATTGCCAAATCACTGCTTGCTTTTACTCAAGGTGAACACTTTTATAGGGTCAATGGGGTGTAATTGGGTTGTTTATGGGAACATAAGGTAGCAGGTAGAGGTGTTTGCTGAATGAATGGCTCTACTGATGGAAGACATTGGTAGGCAAAACACCTTTCCCAGGTGTTTTTGGCTACAATCATATGCTCTGCAGGCAGCTGCGACAAATGGTAAAGTTAGAGCCTGCATTCTGCTATTGCTGTGTCATGCTCCTTGCTCTCGTATCTTCCAGGTTACTGCTCACCCACAGTCCTTGTAACCCCTGTCTGGAAGATTGTTTACAGAAATCCAGTGAAACTTGGTTTGCAGATGGCCTGAAGAAGTTGTGCAACTGACAGAGCAGCAGCCACTGCCACCACAACAGCCTCTCCTTCTGCTGCTAGCTTATCGTGGGCATATGTGCCCTCGGCTTGCCTTCGCACTGCACAGGGAGCAGGTGAGAGGCCATGTGGTCATCATAAAGATGTGATGGATTGAAACTTCCTCAACCAGCACAGCTGACTGGCATGTATGCTTGTCCATAGGTAAAGGCGGTGGCTGAGGATAAGACCATCTTCTTTGTAGAACAAAGGTGCCTATGCAGATAGTCCTTGCTGTGCCTTTTAGATCAGCTACCATCTATGCCTCTCAAGGACGCAGAACTGGCTTCTGAGTCTGGTTTTCTACCTCTTTTTTTTTTTGTTTTAAATGTGATGGCTGCAAAGAATTGGAAATCTGCCCCACTGGCAGCAGACTGAAGACTCCTGTGAGAGTCTCAGCTCAAATGCAAGCTGCAGAAGAACCGTTAGAAAATAAATAGCTGAATCCCTGCCTGCCTGTTTTATGCTCATAGCCATACCAGCCACACTGTCATTGTGATTCTACTTTCTCTGAGTGTACACAGGAGAAGGAGAAGCTACCAGAGTATGTTTCTAGTCTCATTCATAAAGGTCAATGAAAATTAATATTTTCATTTGCTCTCTGCTCAATTTTCTTCAGATGCTTTGCAGATCCTTACGGGGAAATATCTCATATTGCTCTTACAGTACTGCTTTATAATAATAATCTTTATTACATTAAAATACCCTTTTCCCTTACAATATAGATGCTAGAACTGAAAGCAGAAAGCAGGAGGCAGTGAACGCTCCAATACACAAGCAACACTGAAGAGGGAAAGCAGCATCATTATCTCTGTTCTGCAAACAGGAACTACAGGGAAGTGCAACTCATCCAGCTGATGTTGCATAGGAACTAGGCATGAGAGGGCTTTGGAACTGAGTCAGTCCCAGCTCCCTGACTACCACTCAAGCAAGCCATTTAATAGACATTTCCTCACACTCCAAGTGCAGCCCAGCCCTCTCAGCTTTCCTGTGCAAAACACACACCAAATTTGCCGAGTGACGTCTTGAATAAGGACTACGTAGTTCTCTCTGTGCTGTGCTTCTGGAAAGAGAGACCAACGCAATAATTTGCTGTCCAAATGTATTACCATGGCAACTAAAAATTATAGTCAGGAATGCCGTAGTTCCTTGTTTTGGCCGCGGCCCTCAGGTTCTGCTTAGTGATAACATGGTCAGCTGTTTTAATATTAAAGTATGGGTAACAGACTAATGGTAAGAGAACTCTGAATACGTGAAGCCAAAGAGGACTTCTCATTTACCCTTCTTAAGGTGACCCCAGAAGATAAACAAGAAAAAGAAGGAAAAAAAAACCAAAACAACTCACTGCAGTGGAAAACAAATAAGCTACAACTTTAGAAAAAAAGAGGATTTTGTCCAATATTTTTAAATGCAACTATTAATTTTTGTATGACTCAGTTTTCCTGTGACCAAATGGAGACTGCTCAGCAATTTGTTTTCAGAAAACCAAGTTTCTTCAACCTGCCTTGTGTTGGATTCTTAGGAATCCAGTTTTGGAAATTAATAATAGTTTTGAGAACTGAGGACACTTTGTCAGTGTGCTGTGTCTACAACATTTGAATGGGGTTTAGGACATTTGGATTGAGTTTCTAGCTCTGCCACAGACCCAATGGCATAGCCTTCAATGAGTCAGACAATCTGTCTGAGACTCAGTTTGCAGGCTGAGAAAAAATAAAGGTAAAATTTCATTTTTCCTCTTCATCATTAATCCTTACACTGTCCCTTTCTACAATGTCAACCACAGCAGCCTCTTCATTCTACAAGATTAATCACAATCAGTAATCAATAGTGCAACTCTGTGCCTAATTAAAACAGTGTTACTTTGCTAGGTTTGTCAAATCTCACGAAGCTTTGTGCTGCAATGGCTGCAGTATTATCTGTATGAAACTTATCTAGGTAGTGCTGGTTAAAGTATACAAAGAACTGCTCCAGTCCCATTTTAAGACTGTGGTATAGATATCAGTAGGTGCTCAAGGTGAGTAAACCAGATTTTCTCTCCACCGGACACATTAGCAGGGAAAAGACTATGAGAGACACTGCTCACTCAGAACAGACAGTGGAACACACTGCCTCAGAATCAAGGCCACGTTTTTCTGAGCCTGCAGAATACTGCCTGTACAGATCCGTGTATCCCAGTAAGCCCAGCACTGACAGGATGAAGGGTAAGCCTCGGCAAGCGTATGCATGTGCTGTGTCTCAGTGGTCTTGCACTCCAAGAAGAGTTTTTGACAATTTGATGCCCATTTCTCTCCCAAGGTAGATGAAGTGGAAGAAGCATCCCTGTAACTGCTGGTTCCTGGTGAATTGTTTTCCATTAATGTTTCCTGTCACTTTTTTAACCCATTTTGCTGTTTCTGCTGTTTCAGTCCAATCTAGAGGAGAATATGGAGAGAAGTGGGGGAAAGACTGGCTGAGGCAAAGGCTAGATACTCAATGCTGCCTTCTTATTAATCCTTGCTAGTGAAACTTGCTCTCAGCTAACCCAAGTCTCTGAGATCACTGGGAAAACCTGGATCAATGGAGACTTACTCTTTATGGAAGATGTTCAAGCTAGGGAATATTTAGGCAGGCTATATATACATATAGCTGCATATGATTTGATGACAGTCTTCCATGAGTGATGAGGAAGTGGTCCATGTTCTTGCAAGGACATGCTGGAGTAAGTCCAGCAAAGGGACATGAGGATGATTAAAAGATTTTGAGCACCTGAACTATGAAGGAAGGCAAAGACTGTTCAGCCCAGAGCAGAGAAGACATGGAGGATTTCAGAGGTATCCGAAGATACCTAATGGGACAGTGCAAAGGAGACAGAGCCAGGCTCTTCTCAGTGTTGCCCAGTTACATGATGAAAGGCAATGGGCACAAACTGCATTCAACAAGTCTACTGTTTTCACTGTAGTGTGTGTTTTGATTCATAATTTGTTACTGTCATTACATTAAATTGTTGTCACCATTTACTGGTAGCAGAAGTAGGCCTGGAAAACAACAGTTCCCCAAATACAAGTGTCTACTTGAATTTGGATCATGTTTACAGTTTTGTGGGTACAAGGCCCATAATAGTGGGCACCAGAAGTGAAGCTCGTGTGATCCTGGGCCAACCAGCTGCTCCTGGGACTGTGATGGACCACTTTTTCAATCTTGTTTAGCATTGTTTAGGTGCATCTCAAAGCTGGTGCCTTCCCTGCATGGTGACAGAGTGAAACCCGATTGAGGGTGAACAAACAGCGCTGTTTGCATCTAAAACTGACTCATCATGTGTCTCCTCCAACTGTTTTTCTCTTTTCTCTTCCAGGAGAGCTGTTTCTCTCACCTGCTCCAAGGAAAACAAGCTCAATTTGCTAAGCCCCAACGGTTTAAGCATTTCCAGGTTGTTGTGATTGAGGAGCATTAGAGGTGACTCAGATGAGCAGTGCAAGAAGGTCAAGGGGGCTGAAGCCTTTGGCTGGAAGCAGTGATAAGCAGCCAGGAAGTGGGTAAGGAACAGTAGTGTCTTCTGGCACCCTTAACTGGAGAATGTTCAGACCCTCAAGGCAAAATCCTCCTGTATGTGTCTCTGTAACCTCTACTACCGAAAGAGAGTTAAATCTCCTCTTCTCCACACAACATGGAGAAGCTTACATAATCTCCCTCAGCAGGGCAGGCATATGGAAAATAGCAGTCAAAACAAGGACTGCAAAGTTAAATTTTCAGTATTTTAAGTCCTTTATCAATTTCTTCTAACCTTCAGTAGAAAGACTTGAATGCATAAAGCTGCTTGCCAGACTTCTGCTTGTCAGTGCTCTGATGAATTTCAAGAAGTGATTTAGGATGAAGAAAATATGAGCTGGCAAATTACTCATCTCTTTTGTTATTTTTTTTTCTAAAGATTAGCATTGCTGTTAGTACTTCCTGGACTGCACCAAGATGCTCTGTTAACAGCTGCAGAATTACTGGAAGCAACTTTGGAAATTGCCTCTGTGTGCCAATTGCTGTAGCTGTGCCTTTCTCCTGAGCTACTGTCTTAATCTCTGAAAACTCTGTTTTCATTTAATGACACAGACAGGATTCCAGGTGCTGTGACTGGGAAGGAAAGCCTCAAAAATGAGAAATGAAGGTAAGCAAGGCAGATACCATAGCTTCATATGCGAAGTGAACCATTCGCTTCACTGAGGTATTCATTCAGCATGCTCTGAGTGCTGATACTGAAAACTCAGCGTTAATTATTTTGATGTGAAAGAGGAAGAGGCTAATAGCAAGTATCCTCATTTCAATACCAGGAACATCTGTTTTATGATATCATGAGTCACTAACATTCAGGAAGAGTCATGATGTATTACTTTGTTAGACCTCTTTCTTCATGGTCAGGAAAAGACTGGGCCAAAGAAGCCTGAGCAAATCTGTTAGGAAAGCTGAGTCTGTCATAGAATGTTATGACTGAAAATGGTTGAGTCTTACAACCTCTTTGTTTCCACCTCCCCAGGCAAAACTGCTCCTCTCAGATCAGCTAGTCAGCAGATCTGCTTAGCCATACTATCAAACCAACTCAAAACGTGGCACGACAATATTTTTACCAGATGAACTCTCTATTGCAAGTGATGTGTCATGTTGGCGCTCCCTGCTGAAAGCCAGAAATAGGAATGATATGCAGTGTCTGAACACACAACATACTGAAGTCTTTGAAATCCTGAGACGGTCTTGAGAAGCCCCTGGCCAACAACTCACAACACAGAATCACAGAATGGTTGAGGTTGGAAGGGATTTCTGCAGATCATCTGGTCCAACTCCTTCCGCCTAAGCAGGGCAACCTAGAGTTGGTTGCTTAGGACCGCATCCAGATAGCTTTTGAATGTCTTCAAGGATAGAAACTCCACAACCTCTCTGGGCTCAGTTCGCCCTCTAGTGAAAAATTATTTCCTGATGTCAGGCAGAACCTCCTACGTTTGTTTGTGCCCACTGCCTTTGGTCCTGTCATTGAACATTACTGAGAAGGGCCTAGCTCCATCTTCCTTGCACCCTCCATTCAGATATTTATATAAATTGCTGAGATTCTTTCTGGTCCTTCTCATCTCCAGGATGAACAGTCCCATGTCTTTCAGCCATTCCTTACAGAAGAAATGCTCCAGTTCCTTAAACATATTTTTTTTCTTCTTTTTCTTTTTTTTTTTTCTTTTTTTTTTGGTGGCCCTTTGTTGAACTCTCTCTGCTATGCCTAGTGCTGACTACGCTGCATGAGACAAACTGTTGCCAGCAGGTGGAGGGAAGCAATTTCCACAAGGTCATGTTAGAGAGTCGCTGGAAAAGTTGCAGGGGAAACTCAGAGACAGAGCTGAAATCACTGAAACAGCTGTTTTGAAACTGAGCAAGGGCTTAACCACTCTTTGGGTTTTATTTTCTTTGCCCTATATGATATAAAGACATTAATGCTTCTACTAATGCTCGAAGTGTTGGCTTAAACCCAGTTTTTCAGCTGGTCCTTTAGCTGTGCTTATAGTCCTCTTGTCAGTGCTGTGCTGCGCCCTGTGTCTCTTGCCTAACCACCCACTTGCCCAAACTAAATGAATGGGAGAGAATCTAAGAGTTGCAAGGGGGATTTAGAAAAATGTCCTTATTATGGACACAGGAAATATGGGAAGGGAAACTTCCCTGGGACAAACCACTGTTAAAAATTTGATGCTGGAAGATCTTTGGTACTTTATGCACCATCAGAAGTCAGAAGTCCGTATAGGAGATGCCCCTCTCTTATGTCAGCTTTAGTCTGGAGAATCAGCTACCACATCCTTGGCCTTTTTCTGGCCAGCTCCTACAAGATGAGCTTGGCTGGTAACATCGTTAAGAGTGAAAGGCCTAATAGATTAAAAAAACTGCTTGCAAACTTTTACATTCAAATATAGTAGTAGAAAAGTCTGGTGTAGGTGATTCTGCTCTGGCAGGGGGGTTGGACTAGATGATCTTTCAAGGTCCTTTCCAGCCCCTGACATGCTGTGATTCTGTGAAGAGATCCCTTGGTCTATCAACCCTTTCTCTCCCAAGCAGAGTTATTCCCAGATATTTCACCACTTCTCACATTTTTTTCTCTCAGAGCTCTTTGTGATGGAAGATTGATCCCTTCTGTCTTTCAGGCAGAGCATTTATCACAGACATGCTTAACCATGTCTCCTGGAGTCTTTCCACCTAGATATGCTTGTTACAAACTAGAAAAGTTGATCTGAAAGAAAATTTCTTATTTTTTTATGCACTCCTCTTTGTGGGTAGGTTTGTTTCTCCACGTGCTGCTTAACTTTCTTAGGTCAGATCGCCCATATCTTAAGACTGGCAATGGCTTCTGTCACTGGTCAGAGAACCAAGGGAACTTCCCCAGGCTGTAGTGCAATTCAGCAGTCATGCAGCTCTGAGATGCAGGGGATCAGGGGATCTGTGTCTGTACTAACCATGGTACTGTGATGATGGAGAAGCAAGCTGATGGCTGACTAAAAGCAAGAGGAGCACTTTCTTCTCTCTCTCATGTTGTCTTATTTTCTTTTAGTGCACAGTAAATCAAGAGAGAAACAAGCAGAGAGATAATCTGAATAAACAGAGCCCAGTATCTGATTCCGACGATGACAGCAAAAATGTCTTAACTTGCTTTGGTGTCCAAATGATCAACTCCTGCAGCCCAGCTGTCTGTGCACTATGGGCTGACCACAGTGCGCTGGCGTGCTCAAAGTTGCTGCCGAGATCTCACCCTCGCAGCTGCCCTTGAGACACTCTCCAGCAGGGGAGATGAGTGTGCGTGTGTTTGCCGGCAGGGAACAAGCCTGGAAGGAGCACTCCTGCAGCGAAGGAGACTTTCTGTTTCTGCAGAAAAGTGTATATGCCTCGCCAAAGCTTGTCACCACCTCCCAAAGCATCAGTCTGCTTTCTCTCTCTCCTATGATGATATTTGGCACCTGGATTCTTTCCTCAGCTGCCGAGAAGCTCTCCTTAACTTTGGCAAAAGAGAGAAGATGCTGGCCTGAGGTTTGGCACCCTCCTTAGCTGGTAAGGGAAGCCTTCTTTTAGTCCAAGACCCATGTGTCCAGGGTGTGTTGGACCTGTCATCTCCGCTGCTACGTGTCCTGCTACAGGGCTTCTTGGCTACCACGAGAATACGAGCACCTCCGTGGGTGTTTTCACACACCATGCACTGTGCTGGTGAAGGCTCCATTTTGTCAGCTGCCTGGGGGCAGTAGCGGAGCTTGGGAAGGTGATAGATGTGCTCTGGGCAGCGAGGGCTGAAAGAGTTGTCTTGGCAGATGCAGGAGCCAGTTTGAGCTCTGCAAAGAGGAAGAAACTGCTTTCAATGTTTAAAATGTACTTAACCTAAGATGTGGATGTAGACCAATCTGAATTAGCCTGAGATTTGGGTGGAGTTCTGGGTGACTTTTAAAATTAATTTACAGTAGGAGCTACCATAAGGTAGAATAAGTTACAGGGTGCATACATTTTTTTTCTTTATAAATGACTGTATTTGGCCTTAGACAATGAATACACTTTGTGTTAGCAAATTAAGTAAGATTCTTCCCTTCGATGTGTATTTTCTCAGCCTCTAACCCCTGTGGCATTAAGGCANAGGGACATCTGCTGTCTCTTTTTTTGCTGTTGTCATTTGATGATGCTATAGTTACTCTGAGTGAATATACTTTGGAAGATGCTAGAAGGAGAAATGAAGATGCTTCAATCAAACCAGAAAGTGAACGCAAATGACATTTTGAGTAGAGTAGTATTCCCAATAGAAACAATGATTTACATCCCTGCATGTATGTTGGGTAAACTGATCTATGTTCTCCACTCAGAGATGTGATATCACTATGTGCAAGTTATATATTGTTAGGAGTACTTTCCCCTATGTTTTATGGAGAAGATGCACTCCTCACAGAAATTTTTCAGGGAAGCAGTTGATACATGGCACAAATTATCTGATGTTAGATTTGAACCACATGTCTGTAGATAGTTAATTTTTGTACTTTAGGGTATTCTAACAGGCATCATAACTGAATCACAATGCATATATGGTTGTTCTACCAAAACCACACACGAGTAAACACATTTCACTCTATCTTCAATGTCCTTGACGGCATAACATTTAAATACCTGAAGCAATGCATAAAGCACTTATAATACAAACTCCATAGTCCAACCACTAGAATTTGAACATATCAGCTTTTAAGAGATAGGAAATAGCCAGGCAGCATAGAGTTGCAGAAATGCTCCTTTATTTTTGCTTACCTTGCATTCAGAAGGAATTCATTAAAAAATCACCCACCATCTGCTATGTCCCCATCTATGAAGTAGACTTGCAAATTCTTTCGATACACACATCACTACCAGGGATTAAAATTTCACACACCAACCTCTTCCTTCCTCCCCATGTTGTTTCTTTGCTCCTGTTTAGGTAACAGGTTTGCCCAGGTTGTGGAGGACCACTCCCCTGAAATTCACTCATAAGGATAGCTGTGGATGAATTGGAGAACAATGTCTCCATTCACTCCCAGTTGTGCTGGAGCTCATCTGCCTGCCCAGAGCAAGCGGAGTGGATGGGGGGAACATGGAGGGTTTCTGTTGCTCCCTTAGCAAGAGTTTGCTACACAGCTACTCTTCTATCCACTCTCCCTATACCAATGATTAAATAATTATACTAGCAAACTTATAGTTGATGTTGAATCCTTCTAAATCATTTTCCCAAGACACACAAGCAAAAATACTTGTCATGATGAAAGGCTCTGTTCTTTAAACTTAATTAATTCAGCCTACTGGTCAGAACTGTATATTTCTCTACTGAAAAACCCACTTATCTTCACAGTACTGTTTTGAGATGGAAACCTTTTAATTGTGATGTTTAAAGAAGTTTTTACTTATTCTGGAGTTGCAGAATGGCAAGGCCTGTGATCCATAAGGGTACAGACACTTGCTACTTGTTTCTAAATCTTACCTAGGCATAAGTTTTTTGCTGAAATGTGTCTGAAATGTGGCATTTCAAAGTACAGTCTTTTGTAAAATAGAGGGAACTGAAACTGTTAGACTTGCAATCTGGAAGCTGTTAGATCTACAGGGAATGTACTTCCCTCGTTTGCATTCCTAGATTTACAGGCAGTCCTCAAAAAGAGATCTGAATTGAAGCACTGAGAATCACGGTGACAGCACCTAGAGATCCCCAAGTGAAAAGCTCTGTACCAACACAGGATGATTGAAAGTCCATAGAGATACACTTTAGGCAGGCAAAGAGAGGAGAAAGAAAGTCATAGACTAATGAAGTACTACTCCCAAGTTGATAGTAAACTTCAGCAGCCCAGCCAGGCTTTAATCTCAGGTTTCGTTATTTCTAGCCCAGCGTCCTAAGATGCATCACACCATCCTCTAACACTTGTGGAATGCATTTCTTTCCATATTGCTGCTCTCTCTTTCTATACAGACACATCTATACATAACACACAGAGTTCTCTGCATAGATGGATAATTCTCTATGTATTTGCTAATTTGTCACACATACCACATTCCAAACAATGTAAATATTTTAAATATTTCACTTGAGATGCTGTTCATTTTTCTCCTTTAGAAATATCCAGAATGTCACATGCATTTTCTTCTCATTTCAGAAAAGAATCATTTCTCGCCTGCAGAGAAAAAGGCAGCAATATTGAAATTTCCACAAAGAGAGTTTGTCCCTTGAGTGTTCTTGCAGGCATTTGTGCTGAAGAGATGTTAACACAAGCAGCACTTTGCATGAAATATATTCCTGTTGCTTCTTGATGTTTGAGACTCTGCAGCTCCCCACATCTCCTGGCCCTCTAAGGAGCCCTACGGCAGAAATAAGAAAGCTGGGACTTAATATTTGGATTATTTATTTATTTTTCTAAGCAGAAGAAATAACACTACCTTTTTTTGTTGGTTTGTTTTTTTGGTTTTTTTTTTAACACAATGCAGGAGGGCTGAAATGCTAATGATTTACTTTGGGATGACTTTAAATCAGCTTTTATAATCCTGTGTGGCTAGGGTGGTCTTTGCTTGTGGTGAGATTGCTAGCAAGTGGCTGCTGATCCCAGTGTGTGCCTGCTGACCCCTGTGTGTGCCTGCTGACCCCCATCACTGTGTTACCTTCAGTGCATATCCAGTCAGTCCCTCAGAGTGGGGTAAGCCATCATTCCAAAAGGGGTAGGGACCCTTTCTTACCTCACCCTAGCAGTAAGGAGCTTTCCTTGCATGGATGAGGTTGTACCCTGACATGAGGCTGGGACTGGCTTTGCATACACTGTGGAGTGTTTCCAGGGTGAACCACTGCTGTTACATAAATGCCATTTTTATTGCAGTGGGTACGGGTAGAGATTAACTACTCCAGCTGGCAAGTAAGGACTCCTTCTCCACCTCTGATTATGGATCAAAAATTTCAGTCCTGCCTGATGCACCTTGCTCATGCACAGCACAGCACCAGGAGGGCAATGCTGGGGGCATCCAGATGGTGTGGTCACTCCAGCAGCCCGAGCTCTCATGGTGCTGCCTGATGCTGACAGCTCTTTCTGATACCTGCTATGGGGCCCTGTCCTGCAGGAGGGCAGAGAGGAGAATGAGAAGGGAAAGAGCAGCCTGGAAAGAAAGTAGGAAAGAGAGGAAAGAAGGACAGAAAACAAAGTACTGGGGTTTGCTTTTAACATGATTGTTAAAAATTGGGAGTACCTCTACTAATTGCAGCACATTTGGCAGAAATTAAGCCTAATAGACCTTCTTCCTATAATCGTGTGACTAAATACCAGATGCCCTAAAGGCACAAACTGTCAAAGTTGTGTAAATTAAAAAAAAAATTGTCTGTGATCCTTCTGACAGAGAGAGGATGTCACAGGGCAATTCCCTGAGCAACCACCCTGCTGGTGGGAGGAAGCTGCGGAGGTAGGAGTGGAGGTGTTGGGACTACACTTTAAAAACTCTCTTTAAAAAGCACTCTTGAGAGTGCATTTTCATAAACCCATATTTTTTTCTGGAAAAGTGGCAAAGCTCCATTTTCTTCCTCTTTTGCTTCCCTAGCACAGCACTTCTGTCTGCTGTGATGAAGAGAACCAGGTGCTTCATGAACGGTCTTGGTGTGTCATGAGAGGAAAGGGTACTTTGGATTTATACAAGAGTGTTGTAAACCACATGGCCCTTCTCTCTCCAGCCTTATCTTTGAAATGTCTCAAGACGCATCTTATTTTTATGACTATCCAAGGACTGTAGGCCTGAGGAGCTGCCTTTGGGAGTGCATGTGATCCCTGTCACATCAGATGACTGCGCTGCAATGTAAGCCCTTTCTGTGGAACATAAAGTAGCTGCTGGGTCCCAGCTTTCCATCTGGGGTTCCCCAAAATCCAGGATTTTGAATAAGAAATTTCTGTTTCAGTATTTTCGATAACTTGAACCTGTTTTTTAAAAGGGCTAATGGGTGATATTTTACCTTCATGCCTTCTGTGGTCAGGAAAACAGAGAGATTGCCCTTGAGACATTTTTATCTGCATTTGTGGTTAATGTGCATGATCGCCTTAGGGAATGTTGTGGTACTGTGCCAATGGTTCTTCTTGTTCTAAGGCACAGTAAAACTTAACAGTTTTATGTCATTGGCACAATACCTTTTTGGTTTTTTGGGGTTTTTTTTAGATTATGTCAGAAATATCAGGTATCGGTTTCAATAAAGTTGCAAAGTTTTATTTTGATATTTAAATTTATTGCTAGTATGAGAACAGTAACCTGTAATATACCTGAAGGTCAAAAGCATGAAAATTGTTCATATGAAAATTTTGGGGATTTTTCTCCCTGCTTTAAATTACCACAGAACAGAGGTTAGTGGTTTTTAAAGGCACTGATGGACAAGTTCAGTGAAAAGGTGTGTGACTAACATTAATTATCTGGACAAGTCTGGGGAATTTGAGAGTGGTCAGAACAAGAAATCAAGCAAGTGTGTACTGTCAGTACTTTCACATGACTTGTTCAACTTGTGAGTGGAAGTTTGAGAGCTTGTGGTAACAACCGTGTCATTTGGAAGATAAAATCAGAGGGTATTTCTCCAGACTCGTTTTGTGAAGCTGACATCTGATTCAGCCTCCTTGACCCCCTAGTGGACTTGAATCTGATGGTCTACATTACTAAGTATCAGAGAGGGGAAAAAAAAAACCCTCTCGGTAAAGGCATATTCCTCTCTGCTGATGACCACTGTCAGGCTTTTGAGTTTTTTTCTGGCTCTCCTCGATCAAAAGACAGCTCACAAAAAAAAAAAATGACACCGCACTGTCGAAAGATAACTGCTTGATCTCATCTTCCAAACTACCTCCCCTGTTCCTCACTGTGAGCTTGGTTGCTCATTCTAGACATCCATTTATTTCCATTTTGCACAGACCTGTGTCACGCTGCCATGTGTCACTGGCAACCTTGACATCAGGAGTGACTACTCCTGTACCTTTGAGTCAACGTGTTAGAGGTTAATTAAATGTCTCTAATGATTCCTTGTTTCATGCTGCTGTCCAGACTTTTGGTTCCAAGTTGAAAGGGATATAATCTAGGAATAGAGAGCAGCCTGGGAAGGATGACTTCACAGGAATACTTATTTTTCCAGAATATAAAAACAGTTTGGTAATGTAGGAGAACAGTAGGCTGGATGACCGGGGTTTGTGTATTAGTGACTAAGTGTGCATCATGCCAAAAGTCATCCATTTAGCATATCCCACAAATATGCAAGCTTAAGTCTGCCTGATGATGACTAGTGGCAACACTTCTTGTTTTGTCTTCATCATCTGGGCTTGTGACTGTGGTGGGGAGGCCTCAGTTCTATGATTTTGTTCCCACTGATGTAATAATTGCACAGCTAATAGTCATGATTCCCCAGAGGCTGAAGGAATTGCAGTAAACAGGAGAAATAGCTTCTACAGCAACTAGCTCTCTAACCCAACTGCCCTGCTTTTCTGACCAGTAGGCACCTGAATTTGGGTGGGCACATCTTGGGTGAATGATTAGAGGGATCTTTATAGCTGGATTCACTCAGAGGCTTATAAATGTGAAGGTAACAAGGCAAAAAGTGAGTCCATTTACCAAAAATGTGATTTGAAACATGAATTGCATAGATACTGAGCACCTCCAGCCAAATCATAGCCTGGAAATTATTTATAAACACAATTTCTATGTCTGAGAAATCTGACTGAGGGCTTTCCTTGTAAGCAAGCATTAATAAGTTAGGTTTGCTTCAGACTGGCAAGCTAGCAGACACTTACCTACATCTCTCTGTATTATAAAGAAAAAAATTATAATAGTGACTGTTTAATCTTGTGACAGATGACCCCTCTTCAAGTCTTCCCCATTTACTCAGATGGGATGTGTAAGCAGGTTCCTCACAGCAAGAGTTCACAAGAATTCTGTGGGGTAAAGGATGTCATGTGCATAGCAAATGGCAGTGCTGCTTCCTTGGATCAGTTGCAGACATCGATGCAGTAAGGTAAGTGCTTGTTTGCCTCACACAAAGGCAACGCCACGCTGCAGATCACACTTGCTGTATCATCATGTACCAACCTCTGGAGCTGGAATGAAACCAACTATAATTTAAAAAATACTTGGAATGGGGAAAGTATCTGTTAAAACATCACAGAATTAACCAGGTTGGAAAAGACCTTTGAGATCATAGGGTGCGACCTGTAAAATTGTCCTTGCCTCAATCAGAAGGAAGGAGGACTTTGATTGCCCAAATCTAATGAGGCATCCTCTCCTTCCTTCCTTGGAAGCACTGTTTCTTTGCTGACTCAGCTAAACACTAGCTGTGTACTTTGCTTTCCAGTGAAGGGTCACTCTCTTAACAGCATACATGTGTTGGTTTGAGGCTAAGTGGAATAATTTAATGAGAGAAGGTTCATGTGAAAAGAAAATAATGATGAAATCTATATTACCCATTGGTTTTGCTTAGAGATATAAAACCAAGAAACAATAACAAAGTTTCTCAGTCTTTGGCTGCTGCTTGCCATATTAACTGTCTGCTTGAATCTGTGTAACCCAATCTAATCATTCTCCTTCTAACCCCTCGTCAGCTTTTTACATTTCACCCCTGCACA
>VWYK01034990.1:0-13531 GCA_013399775.1 Semnornis frantzii
GGCGGGGCGGGGCCACGGCGGGGACGCCTCCCCCGCTCGGGGTCGGGAGAGGCGGAATCGCTTTTCTGAGCAGCGGCTGCCTGTCAAGCAGCTCCGCGAAGAGCACCTCTGCCCGCGTTGCTTGTCCTGTCCTCGCCCTGCCGACAGGTGCGGCTGTCGGGGAGCGGGAAACCGCACCCGGGTGATTGAAGGGTGGTAGGCGGACACGTTCCGGGATGGCCCGGCCCAGCTCGGTCTTGCTGTTGCTGTTCGAACTTTCCCGCGCACGGCCCGTCAGGCAGAAGCGGGTAGAGGCAGGCAGCGCAGCCGTCTCGGTTCTGCCCGCGCACGCAGTCGTTTCGGTTTCTCGACGAGGGCGCGCTGCCTGGAAGAGGAACTTGTCAGAGGACATAGGCGGGAAATCTTTACCCGCGGTGCCGCGTTCGCCGCCGCGGAGACGAAGCGGAAGCCATGAACGGTGCCGGTGGCAGAGGGGAGCGTGGCAGGCGCAGGGCGCGCTCCGCAGCTTCGCGGGGAATGGGGACAGCGAGGGCCGTAGCCCGCAGCCCGTCACAGGGCCGCACCGCAAGCGGCAGCAGCCCGGCTGGTGCCGCGACCCTCCAGGCGCCGCAGAGGGACGGAGTCACTGTCAGAAGCCGCCCGGCGCGACGAGCATCTACTATTAGAAGCCTGCCGGCAGGCCCGGCCCCGAGTGGCGGAAGGGCGCCTCTGGCTCCGCGGGACAGGGCACCTGACGCCAGAGCGCCCACGGCGCAGATGCGAGTGGTGAAGCACGATGGGGCGGCCGCTGCCCCTGTAACCGTTCCCCGCTCGCTGTCAGAGGCGGGAGCCTTACGCCTCCAGGAGGTGCTGCAGCGGCTCACCCTGGGCCGCCAGGATGTGTCCGAAGCGTCGGGGCTGGTGAACCGGGTGACCTTAAAGCTGACCGAAGCCATTCGCAGCCATGGCGGCTGCTTCAGCTCTATCGAAAAACTGCACGCCGGCAGCTACTATGAGCGCGTCAAGGTGGGTTGTGGGGTCGCCGAGCGGGACGGCCGCTGTCCGGGCCCCGGCACCGCCTCTCCTGTCCGAGGCTGCGAGGGCAGGGCGGGGCCGGGCCGGGTTCCAGGCTGCTGCGTTCGCGGCGGCAGGTGGAGTCCGGCAGCGCCGCCGGCTTCGCGTTGCGGCTGCCCTGCTCACCCCAGCTGCAAGCCGGCCCTTCCCTACGAGGAAAGCCGTTCGCCACTGCTGCGTTAATCAGCAACAGCAGTCCTTGAGAAAACAGCGGAGTGCCTGAAGGGCGAAGGGACGCGCGTTAAGGAGCCGCTGCCTGAGCGGGACTCGCGGTAAAGCCGCAGCAAGCCCCTGCCGAGCACGCCGCTAAGCGCAGCGCCAGCGGAGGGGCAGTCGGGGTGGACAAGTGCCCGTTTCTAGCTCATAGGCTTCCTCAAAAGCCTATGGCTGATCCTGCTCAAGTCAGAAGGGTTGGACTAGATGATCTTTAGAGGTCCCACCCAGCCCCTACCATTCTGTCATTCCGTGATGCAATTTTTTATTCCTCATTAGTCATCGTTTTGCATGTAAGAATCAGCTATATCTGTATGCTTTACTAGGAACAGCTTCAGAACCTTAAAACTCTTACAAATTAGTCAGTTCTAAAGCTGGGGAGTTAAGTGATCACAGTAAATTGCTCTTCTCCACTTGAATGCTCAGCAGTCTTGTAATACAGATCCACAAGGATAAGCTATTTCCCACCAGAAATGGGAGGTGCACCAGTGCAGACATAGATAAAACTATAAGCATAAAAGCCTGGAGAGAATAAAACCCAAGTTGCAGGTTGACTGTTGTGTTCTTGTATTCAGCAGATATCTGAACCAAATGAGTTTGATATCATGCTTCTGATGCCTGTAGTGAGACTTCAGCTGGAAGAAAGTGATGACTCTGGAGCCTATTACTACCTAAGATTCAAAAGAAATCCGAAAGAAAAGTATTTGACCAAGTTTTTAGACGAAGATGAAAAGTTATCAGCCTCCAAAATGCTGGATGCTCTAAGGGAAATTATTAGACGAGAAGTTAGAAACATTCCAGGTAAGCACTGGCTGAGCCAGTTTCACCTAGCAGTGCTAACACTCCAGTTATTGCCTTGTTAGTAAACTGATTTCTCCCTCCAGTCAACTGTCTCTGTGGCAAGGTAACTATTAGAGAAAGCCCTCCTCTGCCCCTATCTCAAGTTGGTCTTGTGCTGAGAGCCACCACAAATAGATGGGAGCTAATGATGTGATGTGATTAAGCCTTTGCTCTCCTTTCTGTATGGAAATAATGAATGTGAGGAGGTCTGACCCACACTTGATGCTTCCTGCTCGACTTGTGTGTGCGGAAGATATTGGCTGTGTACAAAGAAACATGTGCTGAGCTTGTGGCCAAAGGAAGAGCTTTCATTTATACCTACAGCTTTTAGAGTAAGTCAGTATTTTATGTCAGGCTATGCAGAAATCAGCTTTTAGGCTGCTATGTTTCTCCTAAGCCTTCAGAAACCTTGTGGCCTAATCTCTTTGGTCTCCGTGTCTCCAAAGAGTGAAGCAGTTGGTTGCAGAGCATCAGGGTATTTCTGACTCTGCAGACAGCATCAAGCAAAGAGCAGTTCCAGCAGAGCTCCTTCTTTCAGACAATTTCTCAAGAGGCTTTCCTCAGGTTTTATCTAAGATCCACAGCCTGTAGGTACATAGGCAGTGACTGAACCAGGCATTTACTGTGATTATTTTTAAATTCCTCTGAAATGGAAACTTTTTACATTCTTTAAACAAGGAAGTTTTAATACATGAATACAGACACAAATCAATTTCTTTTTTGTTACTAGATGTAACTGTGAAAAGGAAGAGGCCTGGAAGCCCTGCAATAACTCTTCTGATTGCAAATCCTCCAGCAGACATCTCAGTGGACATCATCTTGACTCTAAAAGTTCAGCAGAGCTGGCCATCCAGCACACAGGATGGCCTTAGAATTGAGGAGTGGCTGGGAAGAAAAGTCAAGAGAGACTACAGAAAAGAGCCACTTTATTTAGTAGCCAAACAAAACAAAAAAGAAAAGGTTCTAAAAGGTGTGTTAAATATAGCAAGTTATGAAATAGCTTCTCTACAACTTGATCACTTACAAGTGCTATAAAGAGGGCATTAAGATTCCATTCAGAATTCTGCCTTCTGGGTACAGATCTATACTCTGGATATATCCAGATGAATGGAGAGTGAAATCTGTCTTAAAAACATCAGATTCACGATGCTGCTTGCCCTGTACTTAAACCTGAAGACAAAACTGCTTTGCTAGGCATGTACTGACCATTCCCGATGTCTGTGTCATCAGACACACAGATTTCTCCTGTGCTGTACTTCAACAGCAACATTCACTGCTTTGCTTTCTAAGAAAAAAGAGATTTCCAAAAAGGCAGAGAACAGCCCTGTAGGTAAGACTGCATACACACAGAGACTTCTGCACTCTTTATTCTTTAGCAGGATATATTATTCTCACTGAACTCTGCTATGGCTACTACAGGTATTCCTTTTTCCTCCAGACCACTGTCACACCAGGCCCTTAGTTTGTAGGAATACCACAGCTCATTATGGCATTAGGAGAACTACTGACATAATCTAAAGGAACTCAGGCAAATGAGATTGTTGGGGTGTTTCTGCTCTTTTTTTTTATATCACCACATCCCCCTCAATAACAGCAAAGAAATTGTTCCTCTACTGGGTGAGTTCTTCCTATGGGAATTCAATGCAAAGAGTAGCAAGGGAAACAAGTTCACATTACATAGGGAGAAGTTGCTGGTGGTTTAAAAACAGAGGCTCTGTCAGTTGTTGCTTTTAGAAACGTTAGGAGAACAAGAAAAATGAATGCTTTAGAATAGTTATCTTGCCCCAGACAAACTCACAAGCTGAGTACTTGGGCAAAGAAACTTAACACTGTTTGAATTCAAACAGTTGCAAGCACTGGACCAAGCTCCCCAAGGAGGTGGCTGAAACCCCAGCCCTGGAGGTGTTTAAAAGACACACAGATATGGTGTGGAGGGACATGGTTTAGCACCAGTCTTGGTGGAGTTAGAGAACAGTTGGACTCAAGTCTCTTGAAGGCCTTGTCCAACCAAAATCATTCCGTGACTGTTCTGTGGTTCTGCTTGTACAGAGAAACTGAAACCACCAAAGATTTTGGAATTCAAGCCCAGAATGGTGAGGCAGCAAGGCTGGTAAGGCAGGAATTCCAAGGCAGTATATTGCTGTGAGCAGTTTGATTCCCCAAATCATGTTCAACAAATGCAGCAAGATTAATGTTAAAGCAAATCCAAGCATGCTTAACTCTCTGGCAAAGCATCCAACAAATTCACTATGTCCTGTGTTAGTAACATTCCAGTTGTCTTTGGGTGGGCAGCTGAGGCAGAACTGGTTTAGGCTTTGTTTTTTTTCCAGTTACAGACAGGTAGAGCTGTGTAACAATTTAACAATCTTGCACTCCAGGAAATACCTGGCGACTCTCCTTCTCCCATATTGAGAAGAAGATGATGTACAACCATGGCAACACAAAGACCTGTTGTGAATGTGATGGAGTAAAGTGCTGCAGGTCAGTATTTCCTATTCTTATTTCAGTGAATTCCTATTTCACTTGAAGCCTGGGTGAGACAGAGCTAAATACTGCCCAGGACTGCTCCAGGCTGACATTTCAGAATGTTAAGCAGAGAGTGCTCTCTGCCAGTTTGCTGATGATCCAAGCCTGGGAGGAATGCTGCCCTTCAGAGAGACCTGGGCAGGCTGGAGAGTTGGGCAGAGTGAATCTGATCTAGTTCAACAAGAGCAAGTGTAGAGTACCTCCATGGAGCACCCAGGAGCAGTGGTGAATAGCAAGTTGACCATGAGCCAACAAGTGTGCCCTCACAGTCAATAAAGCCATTTGTTTCCTGGGGTACAGTAAGTGTGGCCAGCAGCTGGAGGAAGATTCTCCTCCTCCTCTACTTGGCCCTGGTGAGGCCACACTTGTTGTATTGTGTCTAGTTCTGGGCTCCCCAGTACAAGAGGGACAGATGGGGAGAGTCCAAGAGGGATAGAGGGATGATGAGGGGACTGGACCATCTCTCCTAAAAGAAGAGGCTGAGACACCTGGGCCTTTTTAGAGCCTGAGCAGGGGAGATGTCATCAGTGCTGTTCAGTAGCTAAAGGGCAATAGTCAAGAAGATAGGGTTGAGCTCTTATGAGTGGTGCCCAGTGACAAGTCAAAAGGGCAATGAGCACAAACCAAGTACACAGGTTTCACTCAAGGGAAAAACTACTTTCTTGTGATGGTTCTGGAGCACTGGATCAGGCTCCTCAGGCAGGTTGTGGAGTCTCCTTCTCTGGAGACTTTCTAAACCTGACTGGCCACGTTCCTGTGCAGCCTTCTCTATGTAAACCTGCTTTATCAGGGAGGCTGGACTCGGTGTAAATCCAAGTTAAAAGATGAGCTTTAATCTTAAGCAGTGCTCGAAGTTCCTGTTATGTCTGCATCTGTGAGACTGCCTTGCTTAACCACGCTGCTGACCAGCACTGTGGTGTTCTGTGTGTCTGTGGCTACCAGGTCAAAATGTTACATGCACAGAAACTTAATCAAAGTAGAAATCCTTTGCTGACAGAATCTGCCCTCAACTGCAGCAGTTCTAGGGCCAGGCACCCTTTTGCTACACTTATTTCCAGATTTTATTCAAGATGTGCAGTGGTTCAGGCTTGTGGCAGAGTGGTTAGAAAGCTGCCCAGCAGTAAAGGACACAGGGATGTTGATTGACAGCTGTCTGAACACGAGCCAGCAGTGTGCTCAGGTAGTCAGGAAGGCCAACAGCATCTGGCCTGGATCAGGCATTCTGTGATCATTAGGACTAGGGAAGTGATTGTGTCCTTGTACTTGGCACCAGGGAGACCACACCTTTGGTAATGGATTCAGTTTTGGGCCCCTCACTGTAAGACAGACTTTGAGGGGCTGGAGAGTGTTCTGAGAAAGGCTATAAAGCTGGTGAAGGCTCTGGAGAACAGGGCTGGTGAGAGCAGCAGAGGGAAGTGGGGGTGTTAACCTGGAGGAGGCTAAGGGGAAAGCTCACTCCCTACCTCTCCTTGAAAGGAGGATGGGCACAAGATGAGGGTCTTCTCCCTAGTATCAAGAGAAAGAATGAGGGGAAGTAGCTTCAAGGTGTGCCAGAGGAGATGTAGGTTGGATATTAGGAGAAACTTCTTCCCTGAAGGGGTTCTCAAAGACTGGAACAGCCTCACCAGGGAGGTGGTTGAATCCCTATCCCTGGAGGTGTTTCAAANCTAAGCAAAGATTCTGAAAATGTTAATTCCATTAGCATAAGAACATAGTTACTGCTATCATAAACAATGTGCACTTAAATACCTAAAATGCATATTTACAGCTATGTAGGAAGTGCCTAATAAATTCTTATTTCTTTAACAGGAAAGCTTGTCTTAAGCTTCTGAAGTATCTTCTAGAGAGACTTAAAATGAAATATCCAGAAAAGCTGGAAAAATTCTGTTCTTATTATGTCAAAACTGCTTTTTTCCACTCCTGTGCCATGTGGCCAAGTGATGGAGACTGGCCTATGGGAGACCTGGAGAGCTGCTTTCAGAGGTTCCTGAAAAATTTCCTGGATTGCTTGCAAAGGTCTCACCTGCCACACTTTTTTATTTCCCAATACAACTTGCTTGGCCCAGAGGATAAAGCCAGCAGCGATTTCCTTTCAAGACAAATAAACTACGAATGGAACAATGGATTCCCAATATTTCAGGAGACATCTCAAAAACATCATTTACAGGAACTGTGTAGTCCTGCAGATCTGCTTATGTAAAACCAGAACTGCATCTTAAGTTATTCCTCAGCAGTCTAATACTGCAGAGTGGAGAGGAAAAAAAAAGAAAATAATCAAGAACACTAGGACAAAGTTGCATAAAGGGGAAAGTTTCCTGAAAAGGGAGGCTCGTGCTTGGGTCTCTTTTTGCTCTTCCTGCTTTTCCTCATGCCCAGGCATGAGGTTGGCTCTCCACCACCTTGCTCCTGAGGACTGCTTTTCCTTTTACTGTGACTGCTTTATAGCTGCTGGGTCAGGTGTAACTTTGCTTACTTGTATTTGCATTGGTATTATTTTCTATTATATTAAATAGATTCCCTGTTACTAATGTGGTGCAGGTGGTAAGTACATGGCATTTGGGAAGTGCTGTGCTGGAACTAAATACACCTTTTGCTTTTTCTTAAAGCAGCCGTGGGAAGTCTGTATTTTTAGCCTACAGTTTGAAGGCAAAATAACCTACAAACTTCAATAATGCCCAGATTTCACCTTGATTTGTGAGCAAATAAAAGAGGGCAGGCCAGAACAACGTGCAGATCACCTCACTGGACTCAGTTTATTAGTTTGTCATTTTGTTGTGTGACACATGAGTAAACAAGCTCTGACCAAACAGTGAATGAAAGAACAGCTCCTTCCCAGGTGGCTTCCAAAGAGTGAAAACATACCCCATTATCATTAGGAGTCCATGTGACAGAACCTGAACCTGACAACTTTTAAAGAAAGAAAGAAATAAAAACAGACCTTCAGATGTATTTTTTATGACTTTGTTAACATCACTCTAACAAACTCTCTTTTACTTTCTTAGGCTAGAAAAATGTCACTTAGAAGAACAACAGTAGGAACTGATTTTTTCCCCATTTAGCCACAGACAAGCTTCCTGTGCTCTCCTCCATGAGAAGGAAATGCAGATTTCTCGCAGAAGGCTTGAGACAAAAGTCCTACCAAAAAACCCTCTCAACCTTAAGCTTTAAAAAAAATCCAAACCAACAACAAACCAAACAACCAAAAGTCAAAACCAAATGAAACCCCCAACCTGCTTCAGCAAAACATCAGTTACTGTAAACAGAGCAGTTCTCATGTGACTTAAGTTATCCTTGGAAATACTTCTGCGTGCCACCAGCAGATGTGGCATATCAGTGTCAAGCTACAGTATTTTCAAACCATGCAGAACAAACATTGCTTACATTCACTAATCCAGTGCTCTGAAAATAAAAGGAAAAATTATCACCTTTTACAGTCTTAATATTGCACTTCATTAAAAAGCAAAAAAGATCAAACCCATAATACTTAGTTTTTAAATCAGCAGGTAATACCTGTAGAAGTTGTGCATGTCACACAAGAGAAAATCATTAAATTAATTTTTTCCCAAGGGAAAATAGTATAAAAGCACAAAAACTAGATTTCTAGATAAAGTCAATTCAGTTTTCTTCTCCATTTTCTAAAAGAAGATAGGGTCTGAAGAACAGGTCTGAGGGGTGGCTGAGGGAACTGGGGGTGTTTACGCTGGAGAAGAGGCTGAGGGGAGACCTCATTGCTGTCTACAGCTCCCTGAAAGGAGGTTGGAGTGAGGTTGAGGGTTGGTCTCTTCTCCCCAGTGACAGGTGACAAGAAGAAATGGCCTCAAAGTTGCACCAGGGAAGGTTTAGGTTGGGTTTTACAAAAAAACCTTCCCTGAAAGGGTTCTCAAAGACTGGAACAGGCTCCCCAGGGGAGGTGGCTGAATATCCATCCCTGGGAAGTGTTTCCAAGAGGCAGAGATGTGGTGCTGAGGGACATAGTTGAGCACCAGCCTCGGCAAGATTAGAGGACAGTAGGACTCTATCATTTTGAAGGTCTTTTCCAACCAAAATGATACTATCGTTTTCTTTAAAGGGAGAGGTACAGAAAACAAATCAACAGAAGAAACTCCTAAACTCAAGTCTATAGATTCTAACACTGAAGTCACTTACTTTGTTTCTCTAACTTCAAGAGATTACAGCTGATGTGGTGACTTTCTCTGAGGTCTTCCTATACCCTTTTCAGTCTGTCTTCTGATTTGAAATTGGTTGTATCTTTCTGCCATAGCAACAAGCTTCCTGGGAACCACCTGGTTAGAAAGCAGTACAGGAACAAGCTCAGTTTTTATTAGCTCTTAGGCTCTGCTTTACAATAATGCAATCCATTTGCATGTTCCCAAACTTGATTTTGTTATATATCTGGTCCCTGTCACTTTGCAGATTGTCTTTTCTGCAGAGAGAAATGTTTTACTCGGAGGTGGTGGAGTCACCATCCCTGGAGATGTTCAAGAAGCATGCAGGTGTGGTGCTTCAGGATATAGTTTACTGGTCACAGTAGCTGGGTTGGACTCAGGCTTGAGGTCTTTTCCAACCTGAATGAGTCTATCAGTGTGCTGAAATATACTGAAAAAATAATTGACAGCATCCCTGGATCATTACATCTGATGACAACATACAACCAAGAACATCTGTATTTCAGAGAAGTTCTATTCTTCAGTGACTACAAAGTTACTCTAATATGATGGATGGATATTAAATTGCTTTTCTAAGTTTTGAGAGCCTCTGAAGAGAAACTGTGGTACTTAAATGATAAAAAAGTTATCTTTGGTAAGGATACAGAAGTGGGAGGAGTGTCTGACTCCCAGGCAGCCTGTGCTGCCACTCAGAGACCTGCACAGGCTGGAGGGGTGGGCGGAGGGATAACCCGCTGCACCGGTACTGGGGAGAATGATCCACTGGAAAGCAGCTCTGCAGAAAAGGATCTGGGGGAGCTGGTGGACAAGTATATAACCAGCCAGCAATGTGTCCTCTTGGTGTGAAGGCAAATGGTATCCTGGGGCACACTAAGAAAATGTGGCAAGATGGTTGAGGGAGTTTTCTTTCCCCTCTACTCTGCTCTAGTGAGGCCTCATCTGGACTACTGTGTTCAATTCTGGGCTCCCCAGTTCCTCCCCAGTTCAAGAGAGACAGGGAATTGCTGAAGAGAGTCTTAACAGAGGACTACAGGGACAGTAAGGATACTGGAGCATCTTCCTCAAGAGAAGAGGCTGAGTAACCTCAGTTTCTTTAACCTGGAGAAGGCTAAAAGATGATCTTATCAATGCTGATCAATACCTAAGGGGTACATGTCAAGAGGGTGGAGCTGGGCTCTTTTCAGTGGTCCAGTGATAGAACAATGGGCACAGACCAGATCACAGAACTAAACAGGAACTAATGTTTAGTCCTGACTAAACATTCCTTTGTACTTTTCCTTAAATTTCTTTCCTCTGAGGCTGCCAGAGCACTAGAGCAGGCTGCCCAGAGAGGTTGTGAAGTCCCTTTCTCTGGAGACTTTTTAAACCTGCCTGGGCACATACCTGTGCAACCTCCTCTAAGCAAACCTACTTTAGAGGGTGCATTGGGCTAGGTGATCTCTGGAGGTCCCTTCCAACCCCTACCTTCCTGCAATTCTGTAAACAAAGTGTTGCCACAGGAAGGGTTCTTATGTGGACAAAACAAAGCTAAAAACAAGAAGAGCAGGAGAAAGCAGTCAGGTTTCCCAACACTGAGAGGTCACAAAAGCATCTTACCAGGAGTTCTGGTTATGTATGTGTGTGTATATACAAGGTAGTTTTCCTTTGAACCTGGAAGGCTTTGATTCAAGCTGCCAGATCTTTTCTGGGACTGAACTGTAAAGCAAAATGCAGCTAAGGATATCCAGGACAAGACAGTACTTAAGACAGTAAAAATATTCACAGAGCAAGGCCTATCCCAGCTTAAACCTTCATGAACCACTTCAGGTGGTAACCCAGACCCAGTATAAACCTTACCCAGTGAGATGTATTCTTACTTGGTTTGCTCTTTCCAGAATTTCAATCAGCTTGGGTGCAACCCTCCAATCACTCTCAGTGACAAGCGTTAGTGCCACCCCAGTACGTCTAAACAAGGAATGAGACAACTGGTGATCTTCAACACAACTGCTGCCAGGCTCTTCCTACTGACCTACACAATACTAAGTTGTACTACAGGCAACTACCAGTTGAAGTGGTAGAAAAGACTGGCTTGAGTATTTAGCATACTACTGAGCACTGAGTATCCTACACATGACAGAAAGCATCTTCTCATAAAGATCAGCACTTGGCAGTTCAGCCCAAGTGGAGCAAAGGTATAACTAATTTAGAGTTGTGAACAATAAGTGTATTGTCTTTATGCTAGGTTTAAGTATGATAAGACATACATTCCTGTAACAGTGAAAATAAACACACACACAAGGGAAAAAAAAAAAAAAAACATGCTTGTGTTAAGCTGAGAAACCAGCACTCGAAGTCCTAACACCAAACTACACCACTATGATAGGCTTAAAACTTGGAATTTAGATGCATTTTTTCCTCCACGGGCTGTCTGGGAACTTAATAACTCATGAAGAGACAAACGAGGAAGTAACATTTCACAATAGCTGCACAGAAGTTGTTTTGAACTGGTATTTTATCTCCACATTTAAACTGGTTTTCAAATATTCTTCATTCCCATCCACTTCCGAAGTACCAGGAAAGTAGAAAATTTGCTTGCCCTACATTTAATAGCAAAGCCATTTCAAAACATAAAGCAGAGTGGTATTACCTAAATCATACTTTGACAGTGTATGTATGTAATATTGCCTTGCTGTTATGTAAGTGTTCAAGGAATGTCTGGCCATGGCACTCAGACATGGTTTAATGGCCATGATGGTGTTAGGTTGAAGGTTGGACTGGATCTTAGAGGTCTTTTTCAACCAAAACAATGTTACGATTCTGTAAATATTATCAGTGTGCAATTTATGTACTCTAGAGGGTGCTGTTCTTCTGAATGATGAAAACACTTTTGCTCTCTTGCAGTACACTGACACTATAATTATTTTTGAGTACACAGTTTTACTATTGGGATTGATCATCAGTTCCCAGTTCACTGTGCAGACATGCCTGGAAATCGGTGTGCAAATGGAACTGGTTCCTGTGCACATGATGTTATTTGTACTGCAATCAGGCTACAAGAATGCACTGAACTAGAAAAGTTTAAAAACCGTGTAGGCATGGTACTTCAGGACATAATTTAATGACCATGGTGGTGCTGGGTTGATGGTTGAAGACCTTAAAGGTCTTTTCCAATCAAAACAATTCTATGACTCTATGATCGTTTCTAGAGCTTTTGCTCCCAACTCCACATCCTCAGGAGCTTTTTTTTGAAAGAAAAAAAACCAAACACCACCAAACCAAACCAGACCCACCTGTGCCATGTATAAACCATTACCAACAGATCACTGTTTTCTTGTCAGCACTTACCCAGCTCTTCCAGTACGACCTATTCTGTGAACATACTCTTCAATGTTGCGAGGGAAGTCAAAGTTGAAGACATGAGTTATGTCATGCACATCAAGGCCACGGGATGCTAAGTCAGTAGCTACCAGTATTCTGACTTTGCCTGAAAGAAGCACAACAGAGAGGGAATGGAATAAATAGAAAGCATACTCCAGCCTGATGATTTTAAGTGCACTTAACACAATGGAAAAAAATATGTCTGGTGCACATCACAGAGTCAGTTTCAATACAAGGTGTTCAGTAAGCACTCAAAATACCATTTTACTATTATTTGTGCTTCACAAGTAGAAAAAGAGAGTGCAAAAGCAAGAAAAAAAATCATGGATAATATAAAGATTCTGAAAAGAACAGAAATTTCAACAGCTATATTCTCAATTGGATGCCTTACCACAGGACTACTTCACTGGAGACTTTCAGAACCCACCTGAATGTGTTCCTCTGTAGTCTACCCTATGTGATCCTGCTTTGGTGGAGGGGCTGGACTGGATGATCTGTAGAGGTCCCTTGCACTTCCACCATTCTATGATTCTATGACTACTCTGTTTTACTAGCATGTGATCACATAAACCCAAAGTATAACCCTACTGGCACCGCCAAGAGCGGAACTGCTTCACTGAAAGCACCATCATTTGACATGTTTTGTAGACCAACACAATATTCACTTTTCCACACAGATACCAAAAAAAAGAATACAAAGCAGCCTTATTTAACTCTTAGACACTCCAAATTTTATGGGAGAGCAGTCTGTTCATGTTTGATTTTTTTTTTCTTTCTTAAATTAGAAGCATAGAATGGTTTGAGTTGGAAGGGACCCTGAAGATCATCCAGTTCCAAGCCCCTGCCATGTAGCAAGGTAAATTTACAATTCAGACCTCTTTAATATCTTCATTTCTAGGGTACCAAAGAGCTGTAGCATTTACAAAGTTCTGGACATGAAAAGCTTTAAATAACCAAAGCAGTTCTTTGATACAAACATACCTTTCTTGAAGTCATCTAAGGCCTGTTCTCGATCATACTGTTCCATGTTACCGTGAAGTGTCTGTACTGGAATTCCCTGGAGAGCAAAGTTGCTTGAGACATCATCAGCTCTAGGATGAAATAAAACAATGATTATTAAAATTAGGGGGAAAAAAGGAAGAAAACACAAGTACAGTATCAAAAAGATAACATGAAAACACCATCTAAATGTGTGCCTAAGGATAAAAGTCAGCTGATACTTATTATAAGCCAGCATGAAAACAGGCCTGTTCTCCACATAGATATTTATACATGAAGAATCATAGAATCATTGTCAGGGTTGGAAGGGACTGCAAGGATCTCTAGCTCCAACCCTTAAACTCTCCACTAGACCAGGTTTCCCAGAGCCACATCCA
>VWYK01035007.1:0-19753 GCA_013399775.1 Semnornis frantzii
GCAGGACAGTGTCAAAGGCCTTGCAGTGTTGCATCTCATTATTTATCCCTATTTTCAGGGTTGCAGCACAGAAACATTAAGTCTCTGCAGTTTGTGAAACCCTGGTATTGCTTTCCAGTGTTCAGACAAACTCCTGCAGCACTCAGGTGCTCCACAGTGACATCTTCACCTAGAGCTGAGTGTGCATCAAGGTATTTGCAGTTGGTATGAGATGCATCAGTACCTACAACCACAGGTTTAGTTTTACCCGCATTAGGTTTAGTTTTACCCTCTCTAGTTTGCAAACTTAAATTAACACAACTGTAGTAGCCAGTGTGACCCACAATGCTCACCCAGAGACAGGCTCGGGGCACTACTGCATGTTGGTGTCTGCAGCAACTCATTATTCTTGAAATGTATGCTTATTTTGATAGGACCAGCACAAACCCTTAAATCTGAGCCTTACCAATGAGAGTTTACTGTCTAATGTGAGGTGGGAGGTCTGTATCAGAATTGGAATCAAACTTAGCTTGCCATGTAACCATCAGAGCACCTGTCTTTTTGTTTTGTCTTTGCCATCCTATTAAATTCTGTAGCTGAAGGTCATACTGAATATAATCTCTGTTTGCCAGGTGATCTGAAAGACTTTCAAAGAGCTTAGAACTGAAATGTCTTTTCTAACGGGTCAATTCTTTCAGATCAGCCAGTTCTGCCTTTTTTTTTTTTNTTTTTCTCTTTTTTTTTTTTTTTTTTTTTTCTGTTTTGAAAATGAAGTTTTGGAACTGTTTCTATAAAAAAACACCACAGGTAATTTAAGGTATAAATACAGTTTTTATCCTCTGCTGGAAAGACTTAACTGCATGAATGATTTTTCCCTAAACACTGATAACTTTGATGGTCACTTAACAGAACTTATTTGGGCATCTCAAAGTGATGCTGTGCATGGCACTGGGAGCTGATTGAGAAATATTTTTTAAGACATTTTAAGAAACTACAGGATCACAGCTTCATACAAGAAGAAAGCTGCTCTCACTTGATTTTTCATTTGCAATATTTCTAGCATATGTCTTTTAGAATGACCTGAATCTGTAACCTATTCAGTACTCAAAATACAGAAGCTGTGGCTACTTTCGAAAAGTTGATGACAACTTTTCTGGTAACCTCAACCATTTAATATCCTGTGAGTCTCAGCTTTAAAAACATTTCCAACTGTTAGGAAGAGACTAGCGATTTATTTTGCTCTTGGAATTTGGTCCTTCATTTGGGATAGAGAGTGATAGGTTGGGGGAAAAAAAAAAAAGAAAAAGAAAAAAGAAGGTTGGAATTCTGTTTTTCTTGAGTTGTAACCTGTATTAATAGCACATGACTGTGGCTGAACTCTACACAGCAATGACAGACCAGGTCTACGAGTGCCAGAATCCTGTAAACCAAATATCTTGCTGACATTTAAGTCTAGAAGACAAATATATTTTGCCAAACCCTTTACTCACAGAAGACTGAATTCATACTTCATTTAATTTATACTAAAAATGGAAAATGATGCCTTCTCCTGCATCTAGATTAAGCATGAAGTGAAAATTCTGCTACTTTGGTATCGAAGACCATTGAGGAGAGTCCAGTGATTTTTAATCAGAGCGTTATGCCCTAATATTTGAGTGCTCTAGACATTTGGGGGGAAAGTGGATTTTTCCAAACAAGGAATTTGACTTAGTGTATGAAAGTAAAGTTTCTGACCTTTTTTACACAGAAGCAATATGAAATGGTGCTGGTCAAGAGAAGGGAAAAAGTTTTTAAAAGGTTTCTTCTAAAGAAGAAGAGAGATAAGAAACCTTCGCTCTTCCATTGAAGCTTACTTTGTTCATTTTCACAGAGAAAAACGTCCCACAATATTTTTAGAGCATTGCCAAGTTGTCATTCCCTTGCTTCTCATTTTGATGTTTTCTGAAGTCAAACTTCAATTTTATGTAAAAGTGTAGTGAGTGCTAATATGAATTAAAGTAATAATATTTGTAATGAAAATATAATTATCATCATCCCCCCCCTTCATATCCAATAAATGGGTCCAGAGAAACAAATTTTAGTGTGGACCTCCAGGCTGCCTGGGAGGACGCCATAGAGGAACAACAGAAGAAGAAGAGGCTGGGTGAGTTCTCACAGGCAGTCATCTCTACTTGGGGATGCTATTTGGAGGTAATGACATTTCCCAATGCATTCATATTCCAAAAGGTGCTGGTTTTGGTGCTAGAAATCAGGCAGCCATATAAACAGTAATGATAGAAGAAGCAGGTGGCACCACTGTACCTAGAGGTAAACACCAAGTAAATAGAACTTACTATTTCTCTTTAAAGTAAAAGGATACTTTTTCTCCCCCAACACTGAAAGCCTTCTAATGCCCCTTATTTTGCTCATCACAAAGCACTGTCACCAAATCTACAAGCCAACTGTCGATGGGTTAAGAGAGGCTACAGCCTTCCTATCTATAGCTGGGGGGAGGGGGGAGGAATGATTCAGTGTTTTCTTAGTGAGCAACATTCAGTGTTTTTTTAGTGAGCACCAGTGTTGTGCAGAACATAAAACAATGAGACATTTGTGCTTTGATCTACTCAATGTAGATTAAAGAAGTTTGGGGTGGGGTTTTTTTGTCAATTCAAAACTCAATTGGGCAAACTGATTCAAACCTTTTTTGGTTTTGGTTTTGGGTTTTTTTTTGGTGGGGGGACATGTTCTTTATCACACATTTGTGTGTGATACATACACACACAAATGTGTGATACATATATTCCATACAATCCCTTTCCCATAGGACTTGGAAAGCAGCTGTGAAGATCTTTCAGACATCATTGCCTCCCTGTCCTTCCCAAAAAAATATCAGTACGAACTAGATCATTTCCCAACTATAAACTGGAAAATATATGTGCTCTGTCCTTTTGAGTCCTCCTTAGATGCCATAGAATTTCACAGACCATCTTCTCTGTAGCTAGATATAAATCTTCCAGGGGAAATTAAGTCACAAAGTTTGCTGAAAGGCCACCTGCTTGGCTGAAGAATTATCACTGGAAACTCTGAAAGCTCCCTGTTTCTTCCTAGGACCACAGTGTGCAAATTGCAGGGGTGGCTTTAGTGATAATTACGTATGAACAAAGAAGTGTTAAAAAGTAATACAACAATAAATCGCTGTGTTTTTTTTTCCAGGTAATTAGCAGTTTCAGCTTAGCTTCTAGCAGACATAGAAAACTTGTGGGCAATTTACTCATACCACTCCCATTGCCTGTCAGAGCTCAAGAGCAAGGGAAGGAAGTAAACAGACACAAGGTCATGTCATCTAGTCCCTTTTCTGCAGAATAAAACCCAGAGGCTGATTGTAATTCAGCCCTCATGATCCTGCAGGAATTGGAGTTGTGCCAGCCTCAAGACAAGAAACTAGACATCAGACAGATAAACATCAGTCACAAAGACAGTGAACATTAAAATGAGATTCCATATTTATAAATGAGGCAATGGGCAGTCAGTTAGCAAGTGTGAAATTGCATGGGTGAGAAATATAAAAGTGCAGCCTGACAATGCTGCAGGCTTTTAGTGTCCATTGTTGTAGTGTGAGCCAAGAAAATACATCCAGGCCAAAATCAGGCAGCCTGCTCAAGGTGTGCCGCTGCTGTTGCTTTCAGTGATACTTCAAGATGGTGGGACTGATGGCTGAAATGTTGGGCTTTTTTATGTGTAAAAACAAGACAGCCTTTGGGTCATCCTCAAATGAGAGCCATTTGGGAGCCTGTAAACAAGGCTAACATGGAAGGGCCAAAAAATATGCTGAGGGTTCTATTATCACATATCTCTGCAAGCACAATCACTGTGAAGCCGCAGCAGCTGAGACCATGGGTAAGGAACACCAGCTGTGGTGTATATGTAGAGCTGGAAGGATTTCCAGCCCTGGGAAGCACAGATTTGCTGCCCGCATGGGGGAGAGACCAGGGCTGCTACCTGTCCACAAGCTGTGTTTGAACTCCAGGGCTGCTAGAAGATCCCTGCTCTATTTTGGAAACTTATAGATGCCCAAGAGACCATTTACTCAGGGGCATCTGTCAGGAACCTCTGGCTCCATCCTTATAAAGTGAGAAAAATGCAGCACAAGCCCTGTGGCAAAGCTACAGTACTGGCTGGCTGTTTGAATCAGGAAATACCTACATTAGAGGAGAAATAGCAAATGAAAATAGAGATCACAGTATATCATCTCATTTAAAAAAAAAATCTGAATAAATATAGTACAACTTCAGGAACAACGGAAAGAATAAATAAAAATATATCTCATATTTACCTGTAACCTGCTATAGTTGATCCATGGCAACTAAAATACAAAAATACCCAACTCAGTTGACCTTTTGCTGTAAATCCAGAGCAGGTTCTCTGTCTCTCTCAGCTTTTCACACCGTAAACAAAAATTGACAGCAAACATTGATTGATGACCAAGGTTTTCATTTGGAGTCATGTTTCTAGAAACAGGATAATATGAAAATAGATGAAGCAGACTGAGTACAACCCATTTCATACTTGGAGAGTTAGGCTTAGGAGTGACAGATGTATTGTAAAAGTTTGCATGTTCAAGGATTTAAAGCATTTCTATTGAGTTATGCTTGAGATGCGATTTATTTTAAAGTTTATTTTTTATGATACCATCATGGTAGGCCTAAGTAGGCCAAAATAGGCTTATACATGTCCTGGCTTGCCCAGACATGTTCCCCTGCTCCCTCTCCTTTTGTTTTCCCTCTCCTCCTGTTGTTTTCCCACAACTGCTGGAAAGAGGACAAAGAACCTGGAGCCACTGAGTCTGAGGACTGTGGCCAGAATAGTTTTGCGTCCTGTGGTAAACAAGGTATACACACGATTGCCTTGTGCAAGGCCTGTGTTCTTGGCCTGTGCCCAAATTTGGGTAAAGCAAGCCTATGGCTTCACCTAATATGGTCAAGTTTGGCAAAGTGCCATCCTGATTGACTTATCTACGCCCAGCGGCCCACTATATGGATAAAAAGGGATGAGCAGGTAGCACAGTGTGCTGCTGCTGCTGCCTCATTGCATCCTGAACTGTCTGGAACTCCACTACCAACAACAGGCTCTAAATGCCTGCAGGCGATCAGCCTGCACAGCCAGCGTGACGTTGTGCCAAGCCTGCACATGGCATTGCATCCTGCCTGCCCCTCTGCANCTTTTCTTCCAGTATAATATTTGCATTTGTTAGTTACCTCTTACAGTGTTCCAGTTTTGCCTGTTCCCTGTATGTATAAATTTCCAAACCATGTGTTTTGAACCTTGTAAATAAGTTTTCTGGCAAGATTTGATGTTAATAAACAATTTTCATAGTTATTAACAACCTCTGCCTGGATATCAAAATTAAAATTGATTATTAATTTTGCATCATTCATAGCAGATACTAATAAGAGTTGATATACTATCTCTGTAAAGTTAAGACAATTTTTCTAGGCAGTTTTTAAACTCTGGTGCATTAAATTAGAATAATAATGATTTATGCTGTATTAAAATCATAGAATCATAGAATGGTAAGGTTGGAAGGGACCTCAAAGATCATCTAGTTCCAACCCCCTGCCATAGGCAGGGACACATCCCACTAGAACAGGTCACTCAAGGCCTCGTTCAACCTGGCCTTGAACACCTCCAGGGAGGGAGCAGCCACAACCTCCCTGGGCAACCTGTGCCAGTGTCCCACCACCCTCACTGGAAAGAACTTCTTCCTAGCATCCAGTTTAAGTCTCCCCTCTTCCAGTTTAAACCCATAAAATGTAACATCCTGCACTCTCCAGCCTTCCCAAGAAGAGATGAGCCCTTGTTGGTTTGCCTGTATTGATGTGTCTGCTTGGGGCTTTTGCTTGGCTGCATTTTTTGGTGGTTATTTTCTTTGTCTGGGAAAATAAAATAAACAAATACTGGAAAACTGCTGTGTTTAGATGAGAGGGAAGTCATTAATCATAGATCTAGAAGACACGCATAAAAATGAATCAGTTTCCCAAACTCACCAAGGGGAAAGTGGAATGTTGAAATCTCAAAGGATTTCTTGCATCCCTTCAATTACTGGCTTACACGCTAGATTTTTACAAACGTGGCTGGTCCAGGATCACAAATAGTTGCTCTGGATAAATATAGCTAACATTGGCAGTCACCAAGGCTTGCAAATGCATGCAAAGTTGTCCATAATAATCAGAGAATATTTTAGTTTTGAGGGAAGCTCAAGAGATCTCTGGTCTGGTGAGACCTCACCTGGAGTACTGTGTTTATCTCTGGAGCCTTCAAAACAAGAGAGACAGGGACTTGGCTAGATTGGGTCCAGAAGAGCCACAAAGATGATTGAGGGCGGGGCTGGAGCATCTCTCCAGGCTGACGACAGGCTGAAAGAGCTTAGGCCGTTCAGCCTGGAGAAGAGCAGGTTCTGAGGGAGACCACCTAGATTCATTTCAGTGTCAGAAGGGGATTTTACAGGAAGTCTGGGGAAGGACGGTTTAGAAGGGCCCATAGTGATATGATAAGGGGCAACGGTTTTAGGCTTGACCATGGTAGATTTAGATTAGACTTAATGAAGAAATTCTTAACAATGAGACTGGTAAAATACTAGAACAGGTTACCCAGAGATGTGGTTGAGGCCCCACCCTTGGAGGCATTCAAGACATGAAGTGGCCCAGGGCAGTCTGATATATTTGGAGGTGTCCCTACTCACATAAGTAGCCTCTGGCAGTGTGTGAGCATGTTCAGTGGGAAAATACATTTCCTAAGATCTAACCCAGATTTACCCTCTTGTAATTTGTGTCTGCTGCCCCTTACTCTCCTCATGTGATTGAAATGTGTAATTGTAAGGCCAAAATCTTTCCCACAGCATTTGCTGTAGCCTTTGAGTCATTCCAGTGCAAGCACAGCTTCTCTTGACAGTTTGCTTTTTAGGAAGCCTTTTATGGGAGTGCCCATGGCACTGCGAAAATCAAATAAGGTTTGGTGAGACCCCACCTGGAGTACTGCATCCAGCTCTGGAGCCCCTATTCCAAGAGGGATGTGGACATGCTGGAGTGTGTCCAGAGAAGGGCCATGACGATGCTCAGAGGGCTGGAGCACATCTGCTATGAGGACAGACTGAAAGAGTTGGGGCTGTTCAGTCTGGAGAAAAGGAGGTTCCCAGGTGACCTTATTGAGGCCTTGCAGTATCTGAAAGGGGCCTACAAAAAAGCTGGGGAGGGACTTTTTAGGCTACCAGGTAGTGACAAGGCTAGGGGGAATGGAGCAAAGATGGAGATGGGGAGATTCAGACGGGACATGAGGAGGAAGTTGTTCAGCATGAGAGTGGTGAGAACCTGGAATGGGTTGCCCAGGGAGGTGGTTGAGGCCCCGTCCCTGGAGGTGTTTAAGGCCAGGCTGGGGGAGGTTCTGTGCAGCCTGATCTAGGGTAGGGTGGCCCTGCCCATGGCAGAGGGCTTGGAACTAGATGATCCTTGTGGTCCCTTCCAACCCTAACTGATTCTATGATTCTGTGATGCTATGTGTGTATATATACACTAGATACATACATAGGTGTCTATTAGTATGTGTGTGCATTTGTACATACGTACAGGGCTATGTGTATTATCCCACTGCTGCTCAGTGAGAGGAGATGGCAGAGTTTGGAAGGACTGTGTGCAGTCACTCCATCACCCGCTTCTTAAGCAAAATCAGGCAGTTACTGCCCCAGTGTGGTGGATTGAACTTTTGCATGGGCCTCTAAAATTGCAAGTCTGAATTCGCTCATCTTTTTCTTTCATTCTTAAAGCTTTGCCATATCAATGCAGATTCAGTGTTTTGGGCTGCTTTGCACTTTAGTTTGCCTGAACCTCAAATAATGGGTTCGTTTTCTAATCAAGCAGCTCTGACAGTGTCGTACTTTGCTTTTTGTTTCAGAAGCCATACACAAAGATATACTGTAAATTAATGTAAACTGTTCAACACAGGTTATTCATAACACTTGGTGGAAGCGATGTTTATGTTTGTGATTTCCTAGTGTTGTGGTAGGCCTAATAGGCCAAAATAGGCTCATGCATGTCCTGGCTTGCCCAGACATGTTTTTCTGGTCTCCCTCCTTCTGCTATGCAGAGAACCAACTGTGGGAAAGGCGACAAAGAACCTGGAGCCACCAGGTCTAAGGACCCTGGCCCTTTGCATCCTATGGTAAACAAAGTAGGCATGCTTAGCTTGTGTATGCCTTGTGCAAGGCCTGTGTTCTGCCCTAAAAAAGGTAAAGCAAGCCTATGGTTTCATCTAATATGGTAAGCTTGGCTAACTGCCAATCTGATTGCCTATTCTGTGTCCAAAGGCCCATTAGTCTCAGGCTGTATTGATAAAAGGAGATGAGCAGGCAACACAATGTGCTCTGTCATTTTATTCATGCTTGCTTGCCACTTCCTGGAAACTGTCCAGTTTACCAGGAACAGGCTATAAATGCCTCCACACAATTGACCTGCATAGCCAGTGTGACGTCGTGCTGAGACTGCACATTGCAAGACATCCTGCCTGCACCTGAAAGTCTCCTGCCAAGATGGGAAGTCCTGGATACACAGATCATCCAGAGATCAGGACCAGGTCAGAGATTGTCTGCATCCTTTCCCCAGCAGTTTGTGAAGCTTAGGAAGAATCAGAAGTCTCAGTGGCTGACAAGACAGTAACAGAATTCCCTGAAAGTGTTTGGGTACTGCCTGAAGCTGTAGCCAGCCCTGCCAGTAGGGAGATAATTTTGTGAGTAGATACTTAAAGCCTCTTTTAATTCACCATTGCCTTCTGCCATAAGCAGAAAGGAGCTCCTTGAGTCCATCTAGTGGGCAAGTAGGGTATTGACCACAAGCAGGGTATTGACTTCAGAAATCTTCTCTTCCAGTTCAATTAATGTTATATTATTACTAGTTATTTCTAGATCCTGTGTTATTATCTGTATAAAGTTCCCATGACCGTGCAAAGAACTGATTATTATTAAAATCAGTGATCAGTGTGGCAAGAGTTCTGAATCTTGAATATTAATAAACAATACTAATTTTTTGAAAAATATCATCTTGCATTAATTAATTACCCCTCCATAGCACCTCCAGCTTGGTCAGTCAGTTACCTTATGTTTGGGAGACCCCAGAGAGGCACTAGCATTAGTCACACTCCATTTTCATCTTTTCCTTCCCCCCCCTCCCATTCCTGGGTAGGAAAGTGATGGTACAGGCTCACTTCACTCAAAGCATGTGTACTGGCACACTGTGCATCACTAACTGCATTTAGATGCCTGTAATTCTTGCAACTGCATAATTGATAAGGCCTTGCTGTACCAAAGTTGTAGCATTTTAGGCCAATTAACTGTTCTGAGTGAACCATATGAAGTCAAGTAACAGTATCGTGGGTCACAACAGTCACCTCAGGTCAGGTGAACATTATGTTCCCTTGTTAGGTCCATACACACTGTAGCTAGCAATATCCTTGAAACTACTTTGAAAATAAATGTGGGCTCAGCTTCCAAGCCTGGCTTTCTCTGAATACCTTAATACAAATAATCTAAATGAGAAGCAGGTCTTAGCTCTCATTAGGGCTTGTGCTCATGCTTGGCAGATAGGTTACGTGCACACTTCCAGGAAAATAGAGCTCAGGATGGTAGGAATACAGAGAGAGCTATCACATTACCATGGGCTGCTGTGTTTTATTTACACCAACATCCAACCAGAACACACGTTACATTCACCACCGCTGCAGCTTGAGGGTGCAGATAGAATATGAACCTAAGGCATGAAGGCTCTAAGGCATGAATTTTATAGGGGCGTAAATTACTGAAGAGGATTTAACTGTATTAGTTTACGATCACTCATGCTAACTTCTCCCAGTAGAAACTGGGCTTTTAAAAACTTGTTTGTAATACTCAAATCCTCTTGCACTGTAAATAAGACAAAATGAAGACAGTGGTCCTGATTCTCAGAATTTACTTTGATCAGGCAAAAGGGTGGGGTTTTCTGGTTTTCCCCTCCTTTTTTACAGCAAGATTTCTGAAGATCTGGTGCGCCGAATGTAATTGACCATGACCTTAATAAAATGTACTGCATAAAGTAAAAAGGTTGTATTATTATAAGTGCTACTGAATCAATATTATTCCCTAACTGTATTTGTTAATTCAAACCTCTGGAAACAGTATAATGAGCTATGTTGGCAAGGCCAAGGAATTGCTGTAGGAAATTAGTGTTTTCAATCTCATTGTTACTTAGGAAGACAGTAGATAAAAGAACAAGGAAATACAGTTGGGGACTAAAGTTATTAAAATATTTGCCTTATTGGAAAGAGAAGGATACTTCATGTATTTATACTCAAGTTATTTACAGGGATGGACTTAACAGAAACTAGAGTTTAGTCAGACTCATATATACAGTGTTAGCACAACCAGAGAGAATGCAACTCGCCTAAACTGGAAAAAATTTGATATGCTCCCTGGCTATGTCAAATACTCTCTTTGATCCAGAGAATAACTGTTTTTATTTTGGACAACACTACAAAGAGAACACTGTTGATGATGAATTGTAAATGGTTTCTTTGTCTATTGTCCACGTGTGGACATCCATGACCATGTGTTTTAGCAAAGAAGGAATTCTGCCCTAAAGCAGAAGGTGCTCGTGACCTGTGCTTGTCTTCACATCAACATACACAACTAGGTTATTTTGACAGTGGGTGGGATCTATGAGAGCAGAGGAGAGAAATAGGTATTTGAAGGGGACAAAAAAGCTGGAGAGGGACTTTTTAGGCTACCAGGTAGTGACAAGGCTAGGGGGGATGGAGCAAAGCTGGAGGTGGGGAGATTCAGACTGGGTATGAGGAGGAAGGTGGTCAGCATGAGAGTGGTGAGAACCTGGAGTGGGTTGCTGAGGGAGGTGGTTGAGGCCCCATGCCTGGAGGTGTTTAAGGGCAGGCTGGGTGAGGCTCTGTGCAGCCTGATCTAGGGAAGGGTGTCCCTGCCCATGGCAGGGGGGTTGGAACTCGATGATCCTTGTGGTCCCTTCCAACCCTAACTCATTCTATGATTCTATGATTCTACGATTCTATGATTCTATTTTGGGAATTTGTTTTGCAGGCGTTATTTTAGATATCTAAAACTGTGCCCTATCATTTTCTATGTGTTCTCAGAAACTGTAAGATTAGCCTAGATGGCTTGCTGAATTCTCTGTGTTGTGGACATCTAAACCAGAAGGGAAAAAATCGTCATACAAGTGTAACATTAATGGATGGTTACAGGCAACCTTCAGACAGAAAAAGAACCATAGGGTCTTTGGGAGTGATTTTCTCTCCATTTCCTCCCATTCTGATACTGAGAAATCCTTCTTGGTCCAGTGAGGGCTTAGTTTTAATACTTCCAATGGTACTAGAGTCAATGACATCCTGTATGGTCAGAGAGAAGTCCCTGCTGAAGGGATGTGGCAAAGAAAACTGTAAGGTCCACTTCAGGACAGGCACAGCATTCTGAAACAGTGCTGAGAAATTTGAGCACACAGTAATTTCTAGGAGAACCACCATCTGAAAAGCAGAAATATAACCTCAGAAGAGATCACACTTTGCTCTAGCACCGCCTGTGCTGTTTTGAGGCTAACTGGAATATTTTAATTAAAAAATTATATTATAGTCTGTGAAAAGCAAACAATGGTGATGTCTACTTCACTCATGGGCTTGCTTAGATGTATAACAACAACACAGACACAGATAAGACAGAGAGTGAGTCTTGGTCTCTCTAGCTGGTTTGGTCTTGGTCTCTCTGCTGAGTAACCTAACTAATCACTCTGCTTCTAAACCCCCTTGCCGATATTCCAAACTCACCTCACGTGTAGACCAGACCCTGGGGTAAGGTAGAGGGGTGGAAGGAAGGTAGAAGGGTGGTTGGGATCCCCTCCTGAGGCGTCTGATTTCTGGGAGGGGTGTTGTGTTTCTGTATTACCTTTAACTTGTATATTTATGTAAATCTTCCTGTATATTGTGTATACATCTGCTTGTATATTGTGCTAAGTTGTAATTCCAGCTGTTCAAGTCGAGTCTGGGTGATTTTTCATGGCGGGGGGGGGCAGGTAACTCCCAAACCACGACAACACCACTCAATGTAGCCTTGAATCTTTTCCTACCAATGTGACTTGATAGCAACCTGAGATTGTACTTTTTTTTATTTCCCTATTCACTAGAAGGACTTGCTCAGAATACATGTGTTTTTAAAGCATTTCCTGTGTCAGCAAATTTTCTTCATTCAAAAGTGAGTATACTATGAGCCAGTTGCAAGGACTCAGTTTGTCATGAGGGAACCAAGTAGCTGGGCTACAGACAAGACAGTCTCATTAAGCATTTTAAGCGGTGTTTTCAGAACTTCAGTTCAGAAGACCAAGCCCACAGCAATGCCTTCTGCTGTGAAGACATTAAACTCATGAAATCTCATGTATCTCATTGAAATGGATTACATCACTTGAGTTCTGCTATAGTTAATCTGAAAGCAAGGAGATACTTTCCCTGAGAAAGAACTGACTCTCTTTTATAAATTCCCAAGCTAATTATTTAAGTGTGTATTTAAGTGTATTTAAGTATTTAGTATCATTCACCCCTTGCACAAACGACGATGATGACGAATAGTGAGCTGAAGTGGCTTGACAAAGGTTGTGGCAAAATACATTTATTTGTATAAAAACCATTCGCTAGCTGAGTGAGTAGGTTTTGCCTACATCCAGACGGTTTTGGACTGATTGTCATTTTATTTACATCCTTTTTGACAGAATCTGCAAACCTACCAAAATATAATCCTTATTCTTTATAAAGCACAGTGAAGTAGCAAAATGTATAAAAAAGTTCATACATAAAAGTGCATTAAAATATTGCTATTAACCCTGATTATTTAACTGCTGAACTGTATTTTACATACTGTAAGATCTCATCTTTTTTCAACTACTTTGATCGGAGGTCCACCAATTAAAGGAGCAAAGAGTAAGTGTCAAAGAGCTGAATATTGAAAGGTTAAGACAAAACCAGGTGCTACTAAAATACAGTTGCTTGAATGCAGGAAGCATTGAAAGGTTGTGCCTTGGGGTGCCTACTCTACTGTCACATTAGGGAGAGTGACAAGAAGAGAAAGAGAAGACTTGGGGTCTTCCAGCAACGGAAACAAGAGAACAAATGAAATATTTTGAGCTACACCAGGGAAGGGCAGCATATCATGTGGGATTCCTTGGCCTTATACAAACATGGAATTTAAGGTACACTCCTCAGCCTCATCTGACTTGACTTTTGGTACGAACTCCTGGAGTAGAAGGATTTTTCCAAGCGCAAACCTTTAAATTTATTTTCCACAAGCCAAATTAAAATTTAAGTAGGAACATAAGTGATTAGAAAATTCACACAGGGCATTTTCTAACATTTTTTTTTTAAAGCATTAAATATTTACAAGAAAAATGAGACATTTTCAACACAAAGATGATTTCTAGTGTTCTGCAAATGAGTGCAGTTGCACATTATGCGCTCTACACTGTATTAATTACGGTGTTCAGCTACAACTTTCAAGCTTGAGGGAAATAGCTAAGAGGCAGATGCAAGATTTCACTGGACTAAAATGCATTTTGGGACACTGCAGTCATGAGAATATGTTCTTAGTAAATTGTGTGAGACAGCTGTTACAGCTGAAGTACTGCCAAGACCAAATTGTATATTGTAAACTTCAAAGACATAATATTGAAAATATATGCTCACCACAATGTATTAAAATGTGGGATAGGAAATTCTCATTACCATAAAGCTCCTGGCTTGTCAACAAGGTTTTGCCTGCCATGTGCAGAGTAAGTTACAGTTTTTCTAACATCTGGGATAGATGCAGCTGATGGTATTTTCATTTATGCCTACCCACAGTTACACTAGGAAGGAAAAAAATGCAGTGTTGCTTAGAGTTAAAAGAACATCCTCATCCGCCATCCCTGGAGGATGGGCCTGGATTCTTCTGAAGTCAGGTTAGATCCTGCCCCTTTCAATGACTCGACTCATCGGTTCAAGCACTTCCAAGCAGATGAGAATTTGTAATGATTCAGTGTACTGCAGCACTCATTTCTGCCAAGCTGAGACATCTCACACTTCATTACAATCACTGCTAACAGCTACAGTGGCTTCTTTAGAGTAACTGGAGAGAAACATTCACTTCTACTACATGACTCACCTGGAATATTAGCTCTTACTCAGGACCTGCTATTGCAAACGTTGAGTAGCTTGCATTATTATTCTCTGATACCTGCTGTTCTCCACGATGTATAAGGCTAATAGTTAGGTATGATTTGCTTTCATGTAGAACAGCAGGAGAAAACACTGAGCAAAGCTTTGTTGATCTGAGGATTTCCTTAATGTATTTTTTTCTGTTCAGAATTTCTTAAGCCCTCCTATATCTTTCAGTGAAATACGTTTAAATGAACACGAAGGAGAGTGTCTAAGAAATTCTACTCACAATGCCTCATAGTTCAAGGTTAAGAAATATTCCAGAGGAAAAAAAAAAATTGTAAAGGCAATACTTCTTCCCAGCAGATCTAGTTTAGATGTCGAAGCTGCTGCTGGAGAAACTGCAAATTGCCGAGTTAAAAAAATTAACGAGATTCAAAGAAGCAATTAAGTATATAGCACAGCTATTTTCCATCTTAATAATTCACAAAAAGTCTGGAAATTCTTTCTTATCACAGTTGTGTCAATCTTGCCCTATTAGAAATCAGGAGAACTATATAGAATCCAAATCATGTTACCTGACAGAGATATTCCAAAATCTTCAGCATCAGCCACAGTTAGCCACAGTAGACAAAATACTTGACCTTGAGTCTAGTCAGATATGAAAAGACTTCTGTTCCTTCCGTGAAACTTCTTTCTCACACCGGTGTTGCTAGCACATTAAAATATTTTACCATATTTGTCTTGCAGATCTCTTCCAAGGAGTAGCAGTCGAAGGCTCCCAGTGAAGGACCACTGTGTTCACACAATGCATCACAAAGGTATTTTGAGTCTGACACATTTAATTTTTTTTTTATCAGAATAATATATTTGGCATTGTGCTCATTTTAAATACTACATTGCTTCTCACACTACATTTGGCAATAGACCTCTTCAAATATATTTAACAAATTGTTCCATGAGTAAGAGCTACATTATAAAATTATCTTCATTGAATTAAAAAAATCCATACATGTTTTCTTCATGAAATACAGTATATACACAATGATCTTACACTTTTAAAGTAAGTCAAAATTTGGGCATAAACAAATTCACAGTGTCAGTTTTACCTCTGTAAGAAAAGCCTTCATTTTAAAAGTGTCTGGATCTTACACTGTGTTTGTGTATTTCCTTGCAGTGGGTTTACGGAGGTCATAGGCTTTACCATCACCTAGCACTAGACCACAGATACAAACTGCACATTACAGTGACCAGAAAAAATTTTGATTACTGAAAGTGAGCTTTGACTGCCTGATCACATCAAGTTCAGAATAACAGATTTTTCCAAAAAGATTGTCTAAGGTGGAAGAGCTGCTTTGAGCAGTATGGCCTCTAACACAGTCATTCGATGGACCCCTAGTAAGTGCTCCTTGCATCAGAAAACCAGGTCCAAAATACTGAAGTAGGAAGTCAAAATCCATGGCCAGTCCTGGCTCAGTGAGGTGGCCAGAAATCATCTATGAGTTGAAAGGCAGTGAAGTTATATCACTCTGCCCTCCAGCCCGAGACCACCCCAACTACCTTCATTTTCCACACTGCAGCTGACACATGAACCAGGATTCTTCTTCCAAATACCAGGCAGCCAGGTTGTCTCAGAGTCCACAGTAGCCCCTGTTGACTACCACAGGATTTAGTACAGGCAATGAGGTGCACTTTCATGAACAAAGGCAAGTTATGAAATTGCCTAGTCTGTAACTCAAGTTTTTGAGCCTGCACACTGCAGTTTTTAATGGAATCATAGAATGCTCTGGGTTGGAAAGGACATCCAATGGTCATCTAGTCCAACTCCCTCTGCAGTAAGTAGGGGTATCCTCAAGCAGATAAAACCTGCTCTACTGCCTTTGAAAACCCCACTTTCCTTCTCCTCCCTCAAAGCAAAAATCCTTAAAAGTTTCTGCACCCTGAGTTCATTATGCCTGATGCCCACAGGACATGGATTGTCTCACATGCTCCGTTTGTGACCAAATTAACAGGGCAGGCAAAAGGTTGAATGGTTCCCCCAAACCATGACAAACATCCTCAGGTCAGCCTGACCTCCACAGTGGCTTCTGTTTCTCTCCAAGCAGGACACAGCCTCTTGTCTCCACCTGTTTCCACATGACTTCAAAACTCATTCTAACATACTTTTCCCTGAAAATACACAATGATTTCAGTAATCATTGGGGTTTTTTAAAGGACTGTGAGTAAAGTCAGCTAGAAACCAATCTAAACCCAACAAAAAATAACTTCTAGCCTAAAAGAAGCAGGCAGAAACATTCTGACACATTCCACAACAAGTAAGCTTCACACAGCTCATTTAAAAGCAATTACTGACAAGCCTCGTTCCCTAAATATACAAGGCTTTCACAGGTGTGCTACACGTGGTGATGTTTCGGTAATTTTTTCACAGCCCTTTCACAAATTTCAGTTAAACAGGAGCAGAAATCCCCAAATACAGATTTTAACGTTCCCCAGAACCGGTGATTGTCAGAAGGGAGAAAGCCAAATTACTGTAGTAGCAGAGGGAAAAGTTTAATGGAATTTAGCCTGCATCTATCTGCAGAGATAGAAATCAGTTGACTGTCAGAGTGCAGTCAGCAAGTGTGCTGATGACACCAAGCTGGGTGGAGTGGCTGCCACACCAGAGGGTTGTGCTGCCATTCAGTCACACTTAGACAGGTCCGAGAGCTGGGCAGGGAGACATGCAATGAAGTTCAACAAGGGCAAATGTAGAGATGTCCACCTGGGAAAGAACAACCCCAGGTATCAGTGTAGGTTGGGGACTGACCCGTTAAGAGAGCAGTGAAGGGGAAAAGGACCTGGGGGTCCTAGTGGATGGAAGGTTGACCATGAGCCAGCAGTGTGCTCCTGTTCCCAAGGCGGCCAATGCCATTCTAGGGTGTATTAGAAGGGCTGTGGACAGTAGGTCAAGAGGTTCTCCTGCCCCTTTACTCTGCCTTCATGAGGCTGCATCTGGAATATTGTGTCCAGTTCTNTTCCTGCACAGATACACTACGTGACAGGTAACACAACTATCAGCCAAACATGGACATTTCTTGTCCAGTTTAAAACAAGAAGACATAGAAGTATTATTGTGGTGGGCAGTGTGGAAACATTGGAGGCTTCTGCTGATGACATGGATTGAAGATTTTTCATTGGAGGAGTCCCAGGGAATGCAGCACACAAGCCAAGCTTTCTCAAGTGGGAAAAAAGGACAAAGCCATAGAAAGTCAGGTTTTATGAATTTTTGAACATGAGTTTGTTTTCTAAGGAGAACATGAGTTTGTTTTCTAAGAGAGATCTGAACAAAATGTGATGCTTTAAACAGATTTAACTCTGAGAAAATATGGTTCCCAATGTATGACATGCCCAGAATTCAGAGAGGGCTTGCACCTGACTTTTTAGTCTCTTCCACATTAAAAAACATGTTACCGGCTTTGCACTCAGATCTCTACCCTGCAGTTTGGGCGTTTAGTTCAAGATATAAAATCTGGAGAATTTAGGAACTCTGGAATGGATTAGAAATTCAAGGATCAAATATTTTGGATTGAAGATGTTTTCTTCAGGCCTCAGCAACAGCTTTCTGACAAACTTGGTGGAAAATATTTCTTCCTTAATGAGCTAACTCACAAACTCCTACTGGAACCCAGGTATATTTTAGTTAGTGGTAACTAACTAAAGTTCAGTGGTAACTAACTATAGTTCAGTGGTAACAGGGTCAAGCAGAGAAAACTGTAACACAGTGCTCCAAGTATTCCGATGCCTATCTCTTCAGAGGAAACATTCAAATAAACATCCCACACATTTTTAAGAAAGGCAGTTAACTAGTTGTTTTTTGTTGTTTGTTTCAGGTTTGGTTTTTTTGTTTTGTTTTGTTTTTTTTGGGGAGGGGAGTTGTTAGTTGGGAGAGCTTGTAAAGCTGAATAGCTTCTGATATAAATATCCCAGAGCCTGGGATTTTCCTCTTTTGCTTCACTAAAATATATGTAACGCTGACTACAAAAGGAAATTTTCAAAAATAACCACTTAATATAGGAGAATTTTAGATTTTTGTGCCTTTAACCTTTCATGAATGGGCTTACCAAGATTCCACTGGAATTCTAAAAGAGGTAAACTGAATGTTAAAATTATCTCAGATTAACTCTTCTTCAGCAGGTAAGGAATAAATATTCTTACTCAGCTGGTGTCTCCTCCCTCCTGTCTGTAAACCCAGAGGATGTGCCACTGTGTTTTTTCATAAAGAACTAGAATTATTTAATTTCTGGATCTGCTGTAGAAATGTGAGCAAGACTTAAGAAAAACACAGAAATATGGCTTTAAGTGTGTTGTTAACAATCAATGGCATTTCCTAAACATTTAGGTTATCTCTTGCTTTCTTCTTCCTTAGCGTCAATTGACAGTTTTTCCCCAAGCTTCCTTATAAGTTCTGCAAGATCTTCAGAATTTTGAGATTTTTCCTCAAGGAGTTCATACCGGAGACTTGAGATGTCCTGTTTGATTTCCTTCAGCTCACCTGTAACAGACATCACAAGATCACACAATTAAGGAATGAAGGGAAAAAAAACCCAAGTATCTCACAGTTATCATGGGTTTGTTCAAACAGAAAAAGCAGGTGTTCACACATTAGTGAAGAGTGGTTTAGGGATAGGAATATGAAGATGCAGTTCAGGAACTGAACAAATTTAAAGGCAAAAGTGTGAGAGATAATATCAGTTCACTATGATTTGTTATGTGAATGCTGCTGTTCTGCTGCAACAGAGGTCAGAGAATTAAGTTGGAAAAGACCTTTAAGATCATCAAGTCCAACTGTTAACCTAACACTGGCAAGGATGCACCACATCTACACATCTATTAAATGCCTCCAAGGATGGCAACTCAAACACTTGCCTGGGCAGCCTGTTAACCTAATAACCCTGTTAGCCTAATAACCATTTAGGTGAGGAAATTTTTTCCTAATATCTAGCTTAAGCTTTCCCCAGTACAGCCTGAGTTTGTTTCCTCTCATCCTATCACCTGTTACCTTGGAGAAGAGATTGGCATCTATTTTGCTACATCTCTTCTCAAGATGAGTTGTAGAGAGCAATAAAGTCTTCCACTAGCCTCCTTTTCTTCAAGCTGAACATCCCCAGTGCCCTCAGCTGTTCCTCATAAGACTTTTTCCCTAGACACTCCACTAGCTTTGTTGCTATTTGGACACACTCCAGCACCTCAATGTCTTTGTTGTAGTGAGGGGCCCCAAACTGGGCACTATTCAAGGTGCAGCCTCACCAGTGCAATACAAGGGAGCAATCACTTCCCTAGTCCTGCTTGTCACACAATTTGATACCAGCTAGGATTCTCTTTGACCGCTTGGCTTCTTGGGTACAAGGCCAGCTTATATTCAATGGGCTGCTGGCCAACCCTCTCAGGTCCTTTTCTGCAGATCATGTAGATCAGGGGGGTCTGGGTCCTCCTGGCCAGCAATAAGGCCTCTCACTGTCCATAATAGAGCAGCACTCTCCTTTTCGTGCAGCACTGTCTTGCCAGCATCAAAACATTTCTATGAAATTGTGCTGGTTTGAGC
>VWYK01035012.1:0-16104 GCA_013399775.1 Semnornis frantzii
ACTATAAGGTCTCCTCGAAGCTGACATCTACTAACATGATGCAGAGAAGGACATTTATGACCATGCTCCCAAAGCAGGACACTTCTGTTCCCAGTGTCACAGGAAATACAATCTCATCTGTGTTGTAGCAGGCCAATAGGCCTAAAACATGTCCTGGCTTGCCCCACCCTTCCACTTATGGGGGAAGCAAGAGTGGGAGGAAAACAAAGGCTTGGGCCATTATGTCCTCTCCCAAAGTGATAAACAGGTACCTACAGGTGTTTATAAACTTGTGAGCATCTCATCCAAACAAGGGTAAGCAAGCCCTGGTGTCACCTAATATGGTTAGTTTGGCAAAATGCCATTCTGATTGGTGAACCTCTGTGGACAAAGGAGCCATAACATTCAAGCAAATAATACAAATAGAGCTAAGTTGCAAGCAGGGTGTTCTGCTCTGCTCTGACAGACAACGTGTTTTGCCTCACTGCTCTTGGCTTGGACAACGTGTTCTGCTCTGCCTCGTGCTTCAGACCAGCTTAGCCCTGATATTTTGGGCTTGAACTACCTGGAAACTTAAGTGCTTCAAGTTTACCAGAAGGGATATTGCCCAGGCAGACCTTGGCACAGACTTTGAGGAGCATCTCACAGAAGGGTGATGAGAAAGCACGCGGTTCCTGCTTTTGGCCCGCTGCACCCTGACGTCCTGCTGGAAGGACCTGCCTCTGCCACAAACCACTACTGTGAGAACATGCCAAGCAGTTTCAACACTGCCACAAAGGAGCCAGGGACTATCTCTGAATTCTACTTCACTGCCTTGAGTAGAACAGATTTTCCCTAGGGTTCCATGCTGCCTGTTTATAAGTGGAGCAGAGCCATGTTTTGGCTAAATCTTTTGCAATTTTCTGATTCTCCTAAATTAATAAATTGCCCATAAGCATCCTTGTGACAATTTTCCCAACTGAATTAGAATCCAAATGTAACTATTTTGTGTATAGTTTGTGGCTGGGGGTTTTCAGAAATAAAATATCTACATATTTTATAATCCCTGCCTTGTTAATTGCCCCAACTAATTCAACCTGGTGTTAGGTGCCTGCTCTCCACCCGGCTCAGCCGAACACCTTTTTCCTCATCAGGGAACATGACTGACAGTTAACACAAAGCCTACAGACTGTTGTTTCTACACTCTCTGTGGGTGGGGAGCAGGGTTAAAAGCAAAAAGGAAAAATGAAAGGCATGCAAAGGTCTCCAAAGCACTGCTGGTGTTTGGGTTTTGAGAGTAATGAACTTAGGTCTTCTGAATATGCTTCAATCCTTTGCTCTGCAGCTGTTCCCAGTCCCACTCTGTCCTCACTGTGAGGTCTTACAAGGATTAACAAGATAAGATGAAACAAACAACCTGAAATAGCATCCTACACACGCCTTAAGAGCTTGATTAGGAGTACATGTATATTCTGTATGTACACGGGCAACACTTTGCAAAAAGCTAATCATCCCCTTGCCCTGCCAAACAGCCACACAAACTGCAGTAGCAGTTTCAGTCCAGAATTTTTCCCATTCTTCTTAAGTATGGCACTGGAAAGGGGAGCTCTTCTGGCCTTTCATACCTCAGGGGGTTTCATGGTCTGCAATAAATGGGGTCTGGGAACTGCAGACATTTTCAAGCTTTCACACAGCAATAGTATTTGCTAGTTTTATAACCTAGGTACCAATGTGTGTAACAGTAGATTACAGTTATTTGTAAGTAATTAAAATCACACAAGGGAAAAGAAGGTCAAGTTAAGTATGTTAATGTGATTTTCTTGATGCATTCATGCAGCTGCAGCACTGCAATTTCTCTTTCTGCAAACACAAAGAAAATCCACTGCCTCTTTTTGGTGCTCCAGAGGCATGTCCTTTGGCTGTGGATGACTGGGAAAGTAATTAACACATAGCACTTTGCCAACTGCTTGAGACCTCATCAGGGCCAAAGACTGTAAATTCCTGGAGGTTTATTAAAACGGTCATCCATGGCATTGCTCAGATTGGACACTGGCTGCTACCAAGAAAAACACCTGGTCTATGACTCCAGACTTTATGAAAGCACAGGGAAAACCTAATGGTCACCTGCCCATTTTTGCAGCACATAAGCCTGAATGAAGCCATCAGGAATCAAACATATGTAAGTTTTAATTCCCTTGTTTTGTCACTCATCGCCCTGCTCAAACTGAAAGTTGACTGCTGCAGCGTGGATGCTTGGAAATGATACATACACAGGAGACCAGATTCCTTCTCTTTCTGGAGGAGATCAGGGTGAAGAACAATACATCCTCTGTGGTGCGAGTCCTGTCACCAGGGCCACAGAAAAGGGACAGCCTGGTAGACCTTTAGCATGAGCAGTGTGTGAGCCCTCACTGAGCTCTGGTATGAAGCTATCACTGTGGTCTGATGTAAATATTGGTCACCTTGCCCTGCACAAAGCTCCGTAACACTGGTGTTGTTTGTGCCCTCCTCTGGGAGCCTCCCTGCCAAAGTATCCCCAAGGAGTTGGTAGCAGAAGCAGTCTGCACTGAGCAAAACCCAAGCAGTTGTATCCCAAGTGAATTTCCCAAAGTGCTTTCAGAAGAGAGGACCCTATGGTAGTCACAGCTTTTACTTAAAGTCTTCTGGGAATTAATGCAAACAAGCACTGGCAGCTGTGAGGCAAAGCTACCACATTTGCAACTGCTTGACAGAATCCAGTGCAGAGCCACAAATGTGATTAAGAGAATGGAACATCTCTCTTACAAGGAGAGACTGAGGGAGCTGGAGTTCTTTAGCTTGGAGAAGAGGAAACTGAGGGGAAACCTCACTAATGTTTATTAATATGTAAAGGGTGAGTGCCAGGAGGATGGAGCCAGGCTTTTCTCAGTGATGCCTGATGACAGAACAAGGGGCAGTGGGTGGAAGTTGAGGCATAGGAAGTTCCACATAAACATGAGGAGGATTTTTTTTGCTCTGAGTGTGACAGAACACTGGAACAGGCTGCCCAGGGGGGTTGCGGGGGCTCCCTCCCTGGAGATATTCAAAACCCGCCTGGATGTGTTCCTGCATGATCTGGTACAGGAGATCCTGCTTTGTGGGGGGCTTGGACTGGATGACCTTTCGAGGTCCCTTCCAGCCCCTGACATGCTGTCATTTGGACTTCTCAAAAGCAAAGTCTTACCTCACTTTCCCAAGAGTTTCTCAAGGCTCTTTGCAAAAGCCTAAACTGAACCTTTCACAGCCTTTCACCTCACATTAATGCTTCTGGTGGGACTTTTGGAGGTTTAAGCCAGAAGCTGTTTCTTTTTTGTCTTTTAAAGCACGTTCATACAGCAAACTAGAAGTACAGGCCAGCCAATGTAAACATGTGTAAATACATTCTGGATGAAGCCAGTAAGTATGAGGCACAGCAGCACTGAAGATAGAGCAGCTTGAGATTTATCACTGTTGCAGCCAAAGCATAAATTTTTCAGGGCCCTCTACGTACCTTGTCTGGTTGCTGTTACAAAGCACATGCAAAAGCCCGTCACATATTTGTCATTATCCTTACTTAGGCTAATTACAAGAATGCTAACATGGACTCTGATCCTGCACACAGCTGTTCTGCTTTTGAGGCATGAACACTCTTCTTTGTTGCCTGGAGCCCCAGATCAGATGTACTGTATACCAGTGCTGGAAAATTACTGCTGCACTTTGCAGCTGCAGGAAGTGCTGTCATCTGAGACCATGTAGAGCTGCAGTCCTGATAGGAAGGACACTTTTGACTGCACTGCAGCTCTGTTCCTCTTTCAAGTCCCTATACCCAGGCAGGTGGCTGGAGGCTCCCAGAAGTGGCAGGGAGTGGTTGATGCTAAATGCCTGCAAGCTGGCATCACACCAGGGGATAGGGGTTTGATGGCAAGCCAGTGAGTTGCACTGTCTGTGATTGGAGTATTAGAGTTGACAAACACCTCAAACAAAAAGAGCTGGGGTCTCATTTTCTGGCTACCTGGCCCTACAAGCCTTATCTACACTGTTAAACAAGTGATTCCACTGGCTAATCTTATTTCAGCAATCAGCAAGCTGTCCAAATCACCAGAGTTGAGCAACTGTGGCTTCCATGTGAATCTGGGGAGAAGTACAGCAAAACTGCATCTCCTTGGTCTGCCTCTGGCTTTTGCAAGTGCCACTACATTACAGCTGGCCTTCAGCTGAGGTTTTCAGTTAAGCTTGACTGAGCTTATTGCAAATCCCTGCTGCATCGTAAGCATGCTCTTTTTAAGTTCACTGGCTAGATGTGTCACTTCAATGCTATGTGCCACCTTCTCCCTCTCCTCCTCTCCAGTTGAGCAGGCAAAAGACTGCTTTCTAATCACCCTCTCCTCACTACCTAGGATGTGGATCTTGTCTGGCACTAATATAATCGAGTCAGAAATGGAGACAGTGAGCAAACACCAGGTAGCTGCTTCCCAAAGCAGTGAGTGACCCTGGTCGTGTTTAGGAAGGTAAAGGCAGTAGTGTGGATCTTCCAGGGCAGGCTGTGTCCCCTAGATCCTTCTCTCACCCTTACCTCCCGGCTGTGTTGAGTGGTGAGCTGTTTGGGTGTAGCATTCTGCATAGAATCACAGAATGATAGGGGTTAGAAGTGACCTCTGAAGATCATCTAGTCCAACCCCACTGCTAACACAGGTTCATCTACCTTAGGCTGCGCAGGAATGTATCCAGATTGGTTTTGAAATATTCCAGAGAAAAACTGCACAACTTATTTGTGCACCCTGTTCCAGTGTTGTGTCACCCTCAAAGTAAAAAATTTTCTCCTTAAGTGAAACCTCCTGTGTTCAGCCATCTCTCTTCTCTATACATGAATCAGCTAACAAACGGGCGCTCTGATACTTGATTTGCAATAGCTAAATAATTTTCTGATTTAGCCTGTAAAAGCTACAAATAGGAGCAAATCTAAACAAAATCTCAGTGCAATGTCCAAAGAGATGATGGCATTCACCACTGCAGTATATTTTACATAATATTTTTTTAATGTTGGGAAACTATTCTTCCCCCATGGAAAAATATTCATTACAAACCACCTTTTTATTCTTGTTTCATGTATGTTAATGCAACTACAGGTAAAAGAAGCCTTAATAAATCTGCCTCAAAACGTTGAAAGTTGAAAAAATATAAATTTTTGGTAAAACCTTTTTCTTCTAAAAAAACCATCGGTTTAGACAAATCAGTTCTCAGACCAAGTCTAAACATTTTCTACCATCTGTATGTAAACACAAAATAAGTGATAACTGAAGAAAATCACACGTTTGTTAGTGTTCAATGTATAGCTCATTTTTATGAAGGCTGATAAAATTACTAGCAACTAGGCTTTCTTCTCATAAGAATTTACAGAATTGATAAGAAGTCCTTCATTACCATGAATTTATTTCTGACCCCAAAGATCTGTGCTCTGCTGCAGTGAACAGACTGCTAGACAAGTAAAGGGGAGCTAAAATTCATGATTCAAATTATGGCTGGAATTCAAACCTCTCAATTTAAATTGAGGCCAATTACAAGCTTAAGTGAAAAACATGTAAGGCAACAGTATACAACAAATGTTGCTAATCAAGAGAGCAAGCAGCTCCAAGTTCACAATTTAAATGTGCTAATATTAATACTGACCAACAGGCGTGTCCTCCGAAAGGCTGAAAAGTGCCATGTTCCCATTTGTGCTTCTGGCTCCATTATCAAAGAAATAGGGGGCATAATTTGCCTGAACTGTATTTAAAACAAAACAGAAGGCAAAGAAAATTATTTTGTAGGTGACAGTTATTTGGCTTTGTTATCTGACTCTTAGTAAACATGAGCTCCTTTTGGGAATACTAAGCACGTGGAACATACACAGCTTCTGCAATGGACTTTCAGGACTGTATCTGCACAGGTATTTTAAATACAATTACTTATACATGTCGCTGTGCCAGCATTCAGACAGCAGCAAACAATGAAAGAATATGTGGAAAAAAAAACCCCAAACCAACAGAAACAAAGGAAGCATCAGGATTTCTGGGAAAAATCTCAGTCAGTTACAGCTTCATTGCAAAATTAACCTTCTCACCTTGCAATGGCTGTACATCTCTCCCCTACTCTACACATGCAAGCCTGAAACTCTCCCAATGCCTCAGTACCTTACCCAGTATTCTAAGCACATTGTGTCCTAAAATTATTCCTACTGCATGAGCAATTAACCATAATTAAATTGTTACTTACTTGCTGCCAGACAACAGCAAAGTTTAAAACAAAAACAAAAAAAACAAGAAACAACAAATTAGTTGTCATTCTACTGACTGACTGTTAGAGATTTAAAATAGCCCTTTTGAAACAAAATTCCAAATACATAAACACAGAGTGTAACATTTGCACAGGGATCAGTTGCCAAGAAAACATTTCAGGACAACATTACCACATCAGTAAGGGTTGCTACAGGATTTAAGGTTATGCTTGTATCCTCCTGTATTTTCACTTAACAAAGTAATTATTGTACTCACCCAGGCAACTGTGCACCAAGCTGAGAAAAAAGGAGGGCGTGAAATGCCTTACATGCTTCATCCCAACAAAGAAAAGGACAATTTCTTTTAGTTTTCAAGGTCTTGTTTTGTGTTTGTTTGGTTCTTTTTTTTTTCCCCTTCTCTCTGACAGGTTCAGGAAAGTCTCCTTCAGAGTGGTGAAGAGAAATGTGTGAGAGGCAGTAACAGATGCTAAGATGTTAAGCGGATGACACGTCTTAATTTCTGAGGAATTTAAAGAAGCTCCTTCCTACCACCTAATTAGACCAATTACTTTGCAGGCAGCTGTGGGACTCATTTCTGAGACAAAATCTGGAAGAGTCAGTGTAACTCTCATAGGTTCTGCTGTTAGCATTGTATTTCTGCTGTCTAAACAAAAAAGACAGTGAGAAAGTGAAGTAGAAAGTGAGTAGTTTTCTTTCTGAACTGTCTTAAATTTCAGTTTTTTTGTTTTGTTTTGGGTCTTTTTTGTTTTGTTTTTTTTTTAGAGCTAGAAGAGGTTTCAGTTTATTTTAGCTTTAGCAGGAAAGGGAATCTAATATTAGCAAAAAATATTAAACAAGATTTTAACTGTTTTAAAGGAAACAATCACATTTATGATAGCAAAAAGTACACAAAATTGCACACTAAAAATCAAGCCAAAATATTCTTTTCCTGAGCTGGTCTGATCATTTAACTCTTAAAGTGCATGAATTTCTGAAAGCATCTTTTGCATTCAGTAGATAATTAAAAGAAAAAAAACAAACCTGAAAAATTAATTTAACCATTAATACACATGAAAAGGTAACAAAGTAGCATTTTTTCATTATTTTGGTTTTCTGCACATTAGAGGTGTTTGAGCTCACTTAAAACATGTATAATCCAATAAATTACAGGTTTAAAAATAAAAAAACCAAAACCAACAGTCACTTTGGGAAGTTCACAGACAAAACTTCTGGGTGCTTAAAAGAAATTTCATCAGTGGCTATACTTCTCTTCCAATCAAAGAGATGTTTACAGTGTAGCATAGCTGTTGAAGCTCGACCTGAGGCAAAGCACTTGCCCTTTAAGGATGTGTTAATGGGGGTTTCGGTGTTTCACTTAGTAGCCTTCGTGAAACAAATGTCTAAGAAATTAATCGGAGTTCTTCACTGCAATGCTTTAAAACGTGTGAGAAGCTCCACTTTCTTGCTGGCAGAGCACCTTGGGGCTGATGCCGACTGCATGCAGCAGATGTGCTGGTGAGATGGGTGCAGATGCCAGCCCCTTCCTGCACACAGAGGGCAGAGCTCCTCCTGTTTCACATATTTTTCCTGCAGAGGGAGCTGGCAGGTAGATCCGTCACATATTTACAACATATCTTACCCACCAGCTGTTGGAATAGCAGGGTGATGAACGAAGTGGTGGGAGAGAAGTCCTTGCTGCAGTCACAGTGCTGTGATGCTCCCATGCTGTGGACAGGCACTCTGTACCTTCAGATTCCACTGGACCTATGCTGCTCCTGGAAAGACACCTCTGCCTGCAGAGCAAATCAGCTGTAAGGCTCCCTGAAGAGTGGAAGCAAAACTCTTCTGCACCATATTAACAAAACTCACCATCCACTGTCAAACTTGCCAAAAAATGGTACAGATAGCAAAAGCCTAAGTAAAAAGGCTCCAAAACAGAGTAGACAAATTAATGAATAGGTTCATCACTGACTAGCAAATGTGATGATAAAGATGCAAACCCTGTCTCAGTAAAGCGTTAAATAACCACCTGCCAGAAACTCAACAGTTAAACCAGGGAAAGGCTTATTTGTCATCTTCATCTTTTTCTAACCATATCCTACAAGACCAGACCTTTGGTGTGACTCTATGTGACTCTTCTTGTAGAGCTGTGTTCGCAAAGGCTCCATGTCAAACCAATTTGTGACTTCTGCAGTGGCCTGTAAAGCTCAGGGGAACCTGCAGCAGGCAGCCAAGAAAAACAAATGTATTTTCAGTGCATTTAAATCTATACTATGGGAATCCAAAGCTGAAAATTGTGTGGGAGGGGATGCACATATACAAGATGGATATAGATGTAATCCCAGCTGCCACCACTGTCAACAGTAACATTAAACCACTAATAAAATCACAGAAAGGCACCTGCATGGTGCCCAAAAGAAATCATAAATTGCACCTAAATATCCTCACCTGCCTCCTCAATCCCCAACTGACACCACATTTTTTTCTGTGGAGTATTTTCTTAGAAAAAGTGATGGAGAGCTCTTGTCAAAGTTAATATCTTTCTTTTCCCCTGGTTGTATCCCCCAGAGATCTAAATCTCTAGGGCCTGTATCTCCAAGGAAGCAAAATGTCTCAGTCCTCCTGAATTTCAATGATTTTGAGCTCTTAATCCCCTTCAAGTTTGAAAATCTAGCTAATATGCATCTATGCACACTCAGATATATATCTAACAGATCAACACTGATGGACTATTTTTTCCTGTCAGAAAATATGCTTTGGTTAAAGATAAAATATCTCATGGAGTCAGGCTGATCTTGATGAATTTTCTTCTTGGGAAGAAAAAGGTGGGAGGTGGTTTCAGGAGAGCAATATATTCTGCCTGAACAGTTTTAGGAATAGAAGGATTCTCTCTATGTAGAAGAAACTTTCTATTTAATCTATTTTTAGCATATCAAGTAGCAAGAAACATAAAAGAATGAAAAATACCTGTCTGATCTGATGTGTTTCCCAGGCTGTTCTGATTGTTTACTGTTCAGTATGAAAACAAACCTAGAAAGAGACAGCATTTTCAGAGCAAAAGTTCTGGGTTTGGGTCGCTATTTAGCATTATCTATACTAGAGGTTGTTAGACAATTTGAATTTTTATAAAATTTCAAATGTTGAAGGCAGCTTCAAAAGTGGAATAAATATTTTTGCAGACTTCACCCCTTCTAACCACAGCTTAGGTGTACTGGTACGGGTGCGGCATGGTTGTAACTGCTGTTTTATGCTTTGTGAAGTCCTTTGGGATGCCCTGAGCCATGAAGTCTTCTCTTTGCCCACCACAAACCCATACCCAAACCAAAACCAGAATTTCCCAGGGCACAAGGGCCAGACATGAAATTAACTACACACAAACCCCTGCCAGCTCTTGCTGTTATGCCTCAGAGCCTTCAACAATCTTAGAAAAACGTGGGCATCAACATGTTTACTTTTCTTATCCCTAAACCTCAATTTTAGTCTAAAATTAGAAGTCTTCCTTAACCAAGTATGACTGACAAAAATGGGGCTTCCACCAGTACTGAAAGCTGCCCTTTTTCTGCTTCCACATCCCTGAATCTGGGAATTGCAAGTCCCACCAACACAAATGTTTTTGAACCCAATCCCAAAGCCTAGGTTAGACAAGAAGAAACAACAGATACCAACACTAAAACAGCACATATAATGCCATGAGATCACAGCCCCTCAGATTGCATAGCAATACCACCATGAGCTCATTTTGTCCCTTTTTGGGGCTGGGCAAGGAGAGGGGGGAGCAGAGTAGGTGGTGGTAAGAGACTTGTTTACAGCCCCTGTTCAGTCACTAGCATCCCAGCTGGCATCCACTGCCACCTGCACAGGCAGTCTGTGTAAAAAGGGCAAAGACTGAGCTGTCTCAGAGACAAATTACTCTTTCCGTATTGTGGTGGCCCTGCCACCTTAATGCAGTCACACAAGAGCTGCCTACCTGCTTGGTATACGAATGTGAGGTTTTCATGAGTTTTATTTCAATTGGTCTTTGAATGCTTACATGCCTTCATCCTTTAAAAACAGAGGCAAAAGTAAAATGAAAGAACTCGTGGAGATCAAACTATCTTCTCTGCCCTGCTCTGCTTTATACAGTCTTCTGTATGTATGTACAGTCTTCAGATTTTGTGTGTGTGTATTTGAGTTAAAAACCCCTCTGTTCTAGACTCTGGACAGCACTACCAGGTGTTGAGGTTCACATTCCCACAGTAACAGCTCAAGCTACTCTTTTTTTTATGCTCATCCTCCAGTGCTGGATGCACATGACATTAAGCATTACCTTGGAGAGGAAATTCAGCATTTTTTGTGCGTGCATTTGTGTCTGTAAATACAGCATAAAAAATGCTGCACATTGTGTACAAACATTAGCATGTTCAGAAAGAGTCCAACTTACATGCTGGCCTTCTCTCTCTAAATCACAAGCTAGGAAGGGCTGTAGGGACTTACCATCAAACCACATCCTGATGTGCCATGTCTACACATTTTTTCGAATGAGTACAGGGATACTGACTCCACCACCTCCCTAGGCAGCCTATTCCAGCGCCTGATCATCTTTCCGTAAAGAATTTTTTTCCTAATATCAAATCAATCACATTTGTTGCTTGGATGTTTGGTCTCTGGGTGGGACCTGAAGGGGATCATAGTGAGCTCTCTGTTTCAGCAGAGCTCAGACAAAGTTAAAATCGCAGTTTCCTTCCCAAACAAAACTGCCATCCCACACACTTGGCCTGTCCAAACTATACCGTTCCTCCCCTTCAAATGTCCCCTCAAAAGGACTGAGAGACAATTTATACTGGTGCATATCATTACTCTCCACCAAATTCCATTTCTACAGAGTACAAATGATGGTGAAAGGAATAACTGTTGCTGACCAATTCAGCTGACCACTTTTGACAGTGAAGAATTTTACACAAACCATCCTTTGCATTCTCCTAGTGCATCTCTGAACCTTTTGTTTGGCTGCTGAGGTAAACTTATAGGAAGTGCTGGGGGATGTGCAGGAAGCTCAGCCAGTCTGATGGGGAGAGAGAAGAGTCTAATGTCACTCAGATGTCTTTGCTGTCCAGCACTAGCTCTATGTTTTGAATTACCAATTATAAGAGGGAAGCAGATTTGCAATTCCTTTGCACAGTAGGATCAGCAAAAGAAAAAACATCCTCCTGGTTTTGTTGGTTAAACCTAATCAGAGATGCATGCTTGAAATTTTGGAAAGGATCACCAAACTCTGATCCTTCCTGTCACCAGAACAAATATTTCACTTCCTACATAAGAGTTTATACATCTCTTAACAGCCTGCTCCCTCCCTTTATTTGGGATATACAAATTTGTTTGAATTTCTTGGACTTTTTCACAATTCTGCATGATTTAAATACAAATCAACTAACACCTCTTTGTCCCTCTCACTGTATTATTCTCATGTTATTAATTGATTAACGCTTTACATCTGAAAGGAAAATGATCTCATTGTTACAGTTCTGACTCACAGGAATCTTAAGTTCAGCTTTCGTCTTTACTATAGGCGTATTTTAAATGATCAGTCCAAGATCATTAAATTCACATTAAAGTCATCAAAAGATAGTGACATGATCATTAAAGATTTTGCTCAAATTTATAAACCCTTTTGGGTTCAGTAATAGAAAGTTGAAAATGATACTGTACTGCTTGGTTTGAGGAGTTTAAAGAACAACATGAGGTTGTAAACTCAGTTGTTTATGCACCCCTTCTTGTATCGCAGATCCTCTGAGTTATGCTAAAGCTCAGCAGTATACAGGAGAATGGTATAAAACTTTGGGTTGGAAGAGACCTTTAAAGGTCATATAGTCACAGGGACATCCTCAGCTAGATCAGGTTGCTCCATTCAACCTGACCTTGACTGTTGGCAGGGATGCACCACATGTCACCTCTCTGGGCAACCTGGTTCACCACCCTCATCATAAAAAATGTCTTCCTTATAGCTAGTCTGATAAGAATCAGATACCATGAAGAGAAATGGTAACTCAAAGGACTCAGGGAGATACTCAACACAAAATGGAAGAAAAACATTCCTCATTCATGGAAAGCAAACCCAAAATTCTTCAGAGAGGTGACTACAAGCATCCGGCCACAAGTATTATGGTAACTTGAACCTCCTTGGAGTGTCCTAAATCGGGTAATAAGAATGGAAACTCCCAATTTAGTTGTTTGCTTTTGAAATTCTGGGCCAAAGTTTGGGCAAACAAATGTTTCTATCCTGCTGTACTGACTCTTATGGCAGGAACCACTGTTCTAGCCTTTTGTGAGGAGTATATATGCTCTTTGTTGCATGGGAGCAGAGGAGGAAAGAGAAAAGGGGGTAACTTTGTTGGGAATAAGCATGAAAACCAGAGAAATCAATATCTCAAACCTTCTCTCAGCTTTGCAGCTTCCTGTTTGTATTGCTTGAGTTTCAATCTCCACATCCCATCCCCACCTTGCAGCCTGATTGGAGATGTGATCCAGCACAAAACTAGTCTCTACCGTTCTTTGGGATGCACCTTTTTTTCCTCTTGGCAGTCACCTTTCCCACTGCCCCTCTGATGAAGTACCATGACAGCCTGGAGGATGCACGTGGTCATGAAACCTGCAGAAACCTGTGGCAGCAAGGGCAGTGGTCGTCTGTCCACATGAGTGCTGTCCCCAGCCCAGGCAACCCCTGACTCTTATCAGCACCAAACTCAATTCTCCGTAGATCAAGAAAGCTTCATACTGCCAGGCATTGAAGAAGGGTTGTGGAATACATTAGTAGAAAGAAAATTTGCTCCTGAATAATCGTAATTTTTCTGCCCCCAACTGTTTTGAAGTAGTCTCACTGCTGAACAAAGGATATGCACTTGCATCTCTAGCTGTATGTAATATCTTTATGCCACGTTTTCCAGTCCTTTTGGGTTATTTACTTGTACCTCATATACAGGTGATATACAAAGCAATAAATATAGCAAAGCTTTCCAAGAAAGCAGGTACATAATCATATCCATACATAATCTCACACCTAAAATGTATTTTATAATCATGACCAAATTTGAAGGAGAGAGCTTTTTAAACAAATGAACCAAACCTGGAAGTCTACCTGCAGAAAAATGTCTACCTGTGCTCACTCCCACAGAAAAGCTGGAAGGAAGTCAGTCTTGTTCCAGTAACTGTTAGCGAAGTAGTGTTGTGAGGTTACAAAACACACCTTGAAGGAGGAAATACTCAATTTACTGTTTAAACATGCACAGACTGAGACTAAATTACAGAGGAATGTTTAGTCAGTATTTGTGCGTCAAGAAGGACACAGAGTTGTTTGAGCAAGTCCAGTGAGGGGCCACAAAGATGATCCAAGGCTGGAATACCTCTGCTGTGAGGATCAGCTGAGGGAGATGAGGTTGTTCAGCCTAGAAAAGACTCTGCAGAGACCTTAGAACTGCCTTTCACTACCTGAGGGGATCCTACAGGAAGGCTGGAGAGGGACTTTCCGTAAGGGTGTCTAACAGTAGGACAAGGGGGAATGGTTTTTCAGTTGAGGGAGAGTAGATTTAGACTGGGTCTTAGGAAGAAGTTCTTCAGTGGTGAAATTCTGGAATAGGCTGCCCAGAGAGGCTGTGGATGCTTCCTCCCTGAGGGTGTTCAAGGCCAGGCTGGATGAGGCCTTGAGCAGCCCAGTCTAGTTGAGTGGTCTCCCTGTATATGGCAGTGAGGTTGAAGTAGATGATCTCTAAGGTCCCTTCCAACTTAAGACATTCTGTGATTCTATAAGGCACAGAATTACATGAGATTGTCCTGTCCCTAACTCCTTAATTGATCTGATATAATTGAGTTGGATCAGAAACTTCTCTTGCTGGGGTGTATTTTAAATGTCAAACTCCACACATATCTAAATAAAACCAATTTTCATTCTCTGTGGGCCCCAGTTTACTGGAATTCTGACAGCATTTCTGCTAGGCATAAGTTGCAAGAAATGGCTCACTGCATTGCATCAGGAATCAATAAAAGTCCAAAAGGTTGTCCATCAAACACACCAAGGTAATGATCTATGAACAGTTACTATCTAGGGCTCCTTTAGACAGGGCGGTCTTAAAACCTGAATGACAGCATTCTGTGTGGTCAGACATCTGTTATTTCACATACCATAACACATCTAATGCTACACTACAGTTTCATATAATGCTGTCATGAGGGAACTGCAGCCATGGTGTCCTTATCTTTAAAGGAATTAATAAATGCCAATGGGAGAGAAAAGAGGGAGAGTAAACACCAAACATCTAACAATGACAGCATTTCCACAGTGACTTTCAAACAGATGCCAAAGTGCTTTCATAGACTCATAGAATGGTTTGGGTTGGAAGAGACCTTAAAGATTATGTAGCTCCAGCTCTTCTGCCATGGGCAGGAACACATTTCACTACACCAGGTTGCTCAAGGCCTCATCCAGGGTGACCTTGAACGTTTCCAGAGAAAGGTCATCCACGATTTCCCTGGGCAACCTGTTCCAGTGTTTCAACACCCTTACTGTAAAGAATTTCTTCCTGATATGCTGTCTAAATCTACTCTCCTCAAGCTTCAATCTGTTCCTTCTTGCCCTAGCCCAACAAACTGTAGTAGGTCTTTTTTCCATACTGGTAAAGACAGTGCTTTCAACCCCTCTGAAACAATGCTAGTCTATAAACAAAAAAATCTCAGAGCACTTGCCTGCATAATTTATCATGAGTTGGTCATTCACTGTGCTTGGCAGCAGAGAAGGTTTGCGGGAAACGAAGTAACTCTCCCAGTGCTTCATTTCAGACATGGCTCCTCCTTGTCATAGTCTGTCAAAGGGTGTTTGCAAAAAATGTGCTGCAGGAAAGCAGAACATTTGCCACCTCTTCTAAGTAATTAAAGTTCTTGGTAAGCCATTTTACTAGCTTAGAGGTTTTTAAAGACCATTGCAAAACCCCTTTATAATTCAGTAGCCTTGCTTTGTTGGAAGCTACATATCCTTCTCCTCACATTGTTTTGATAGGGATAGAAGATGAACAAATAGTCCCTAGAATACCCAGGTATATTTAGATAGCCCACATTCAATTTGGCAGCACGATCTCTGAAGGATGTGGTGCCATGGAGCATGGCAAATCTGTGTGAGGGAAGCCACTTAGCAGCAGGCAGACAATCCCAGTTATTTATGGAAGAACTAGCATTATTCATTGTTTGCTTGTAAAAATTGTACATGTAACTCAGAGCTGGAGTGGGAATAATGGAAGAATCAAGCTTTTATAGTTTGTTCAGTGTGGCTGATACAGACAACAAGACAAAGCAGAGCAAGGAAATGCTGCATTCTCCCAATAACTCTTGGCTGGACCACGAACATCACTATATGGATGCCCTGATTACAAGGCAGTAGTATGATTTGTTGAACCAAGTGATATATGAAGATCAAACATGCTCCTTTCACTGCCATGTATAACCACATTCAACTGCTCAGTGCTGGAACGGGATGGATGCAAAGACTACAGGTGTGCTGGAGCCCTTGCTATAGACATCAGCTCTAGATCACACCAGCACTTCAGGCAGAGACTGGCACAGTCCTTGGATTTTAATCAGGTACATGTATTTCACCATAGTCTCAGATGAGTCTTTATGACCTCTCTTGGAAATGCAGGTATATGCCTAAATCATACTCAGAACAGAATCCCACAAGTCACTAACTCTCTATCTGGGCCAAGCGTCAAGGTACTTACCTTGTCGGGATCTGGGAGATCCAGCTGTCTGGGGCATACCTCAGTCTTTGCCTTTGACAGGTACAACCAGAAAAAAAAATCTGAGTATCCATGGAGCCTTACACCAAAGCAGTGCTTGTCATTAATCTAGAAAGCAAGATATATTAAAAAAACAAACAA
>VWYK01035020.1:0-11094 GCA_013399775.1 Semnornis frantzii
GTTTGGGAGTTCCCTGCCTCCCATCACAGTCACCCACTGAGAGACATCCCTGTCATCATGGCAGCAAGCATCATAAAAAGTTAAGCAAATTCTGTAGCATGGAATTACTATCATGAGTAATCTCTCATACTATGTACTAAAGTACATCTTATGGACACCCATTAGCCTTCCTGGAATTTATAGATACTGTTATTTGTTAAAAGAATAATTTAAAAAGGCAAGAACACTTGCATAAGAAAACTGCAAGAGCAAGTTGACAGGACAGCAAGCATTAGTATAAAGCATTAAAGTCTTTTGGCAGGTGACAGGACAAGAGCTACCATGCACACAGTTGAATACAAGAAGTTCCATCTAAACACGAGGAGGAACTAACTTACTTTGAGGGTGGAAGAGTATTGGAATAGGCTGCCCAGAAAAGCGGTGGAATCTCCACCTCTGGAGTCATTAAAATCTCTGCTGGATGCCATCCTGTGCAACCTGCTCTAGGTGAACCTCCTCTAGCAGGGCAGTTGGACCAGATGACCTCTAGAAGTTCCTTCCAACCCCCCATAGTTTCCTTTATTCAGCATTTAACCATTCAGAACTTACAAACTATATACATCTTTGACTAATTAACCACACTACCATTTCACTACCCCTCCTTCCTCATTCTGCTTGTTAAACTGATTGGCCAGACTGGGCATTGGTAAATTGTCAGGGCTAGGGATTAAGTATTACTATATTTTAGTTAGACACCTGGAATAATTTAGCCTTACTACTGAGTCTGTCCTGTAATCATTGCGGTATTTGAAATGAAAGACTGGGAGGAAGTTTGTCACGTGAAAGATCTCCATTTGTTCAAAAAGATCATGAAGGACCATGCAGAAGGAGGACTTCAGATTTCTCCCCACTCCTCCTCCCACCAGTTTTCCAGGACTTTATGTATACCAATTGTTAGGCTGTTTTCCTCAAGTATCTGTCCCTTTAACCAAAGCCAAAATGAAATTAAACACATTTCCTGAAAACAAAAGCAGCCCTATAGCAAACACATCAAATTAACTATCTTAATGGAACCACTTCTCAAAACCAGTATGGCATCCACACACCAAATATTCAATAGTATTTACTTGATTTTTATTACATTCTTATGCCATGCCACTGTTGTTGTTTTACCATAAAGTTGTAGGCAGTTCATTTTCACCATTAGGGACTCATTAAGAGGGAGCAATTTGATGCTTAATGAGTTGTTAACCCTGAGTAAATAATATAGTGATAAATTCAAACTGAATTGCATTGGGCTTGGGTTTTTGTTCAATAATGTCTTCTGTAGCAAGAGAAAGCACCATTTAAAAAGCAATTTTTGATAAAACACATTCCATATAGCTCACACTTAACTTCCAACATTCAATCCATCTTTCCTCTCTATGGTTCTCACTCTTTCATTTCCTGGTATTTCTTTTTGTTTTAAACAGTTTCTTCAGCCATGGTATAAAATCCAATATGGAATACATTTGGCCTATTATCAAATACAGCTTTAAAAATAGAATGATAGAATGGTAAGGTTGGAAGGGACTTCAAAGATTGTCTAGTTACAACCTCCTGCCATAGGCAGGGACACCTCCCACTAGTACAGGTCACTCAAGGCCTCCTCCAACCTGGCCTTGAAAACCTCCCTGGGCAACCTGTGCCAGTGTCTCACCACCCTCACTGCAAACAACTTCCTCCTAACATCCAGTTTCAACCTCCTCTCTGACAGTTTAAACCCATTGGCCCTTGTCCTGTCATTGCAAGACCTCATCAATAGTCCCTCCCCAGCCTTTCTGGAGGCCCCCTTCAGATAATGGAAGGCTGCTGTAAGTTGTCCTTAAAGCCTTCTCTTCTCCAGGCTGCAGAGCCCCAACTCTCTCAGCCTGTCCTTATAGCAGAGCTGCTGCAGCCCTCTGAGCATCTTTGTGGTCTCCTCTGGACTTGTTCCATATTTTATATATCTGTATAATTCTCTTTCCTGTGTTTTATTCCATCCCAAATATAATCTATACATGTTTAGAAATCATCCACTCCTGTTCTATTGCAGGACTTGGTTTTATAAGCAAAGCCACATGGAATGAAAATATCAACACCCAGATTTTTCTGCTTGAATTTTAGTGCTTAATCCCAAGGGCTCCTATATTACTCCCTTTTCATTTATATCTTAACAAGAACCAGTTGCCATGCTTTAACCTGATCAAATTAACTAGATTGGTAGAAGAACAGAAGCAACAGTTGTCAGACATCTGCAAATCTTGGGGCTCTTCAGCCTAGAGAAGAGAAGACTTCCAGGAGACCTTCGAGTAGCCTTCCAGTATCTGAAGGGGGCCTACAGGAAGGCTGGAGAGGGACTATTGACAAGGTCTTATAAAGACAGGACAAGGGGCAATGGGTTTAAAGTGGCAGAGGGGAGAGTGAAACTGGATGTTAGGAGGAAGGTGTTTGCAGTGAGGGTGGTGAGACACTGGCACAGGTTGCCCAGGGAGGTTGTGGCTGCTCCCTCCCTGGAGGTGTTCAAGGCCAGGTTGGAGGAGGCCTTGAGTGACCTGTAGTAGTGGGAGGTGTCCCTGCCTATGGCAGGGTCTTGGAACCATATGACCCTTCCAACCTTACCATTCTATGATTCTGTGATTCTATGAAATCTTAGTCTTGGCCCACTGAGTGAATCACTGAAGTGACTGAAGCTTTAAAAGGAGGTGTTTGTAAATAATTTACATTTTTGCTTGCTACAAAGCTCCTATGACCAATTTAAAACTACCTGTGGAAAACTGAGAATGAGATACAACAGTACTAATGCCATCATCTTGCAGATGCTGGTTGTAGGCACAGAAGTTTGTAAGATAGTAGACTTCCACATTATCCTAGTCTAAGTATCACCTAACTTTTTGCTCTCCATTGCACTATTCCCCTCAGTTATGTTGCTCCTCTCTGAGCATGAACAAACACCAGAAGCTTTTTTCGCTGCATTCAGTAAAACTAACCCTGCTTGACAACGTAAAGTTGGTGTGTTACATACTTGTGGAAAGCAGCTCTCAGCGTTGAAAAGGAATGAACTCTGTGAAACATTATCATCCAGAACCTTGAGCAAGACCTTATTATGTCAGCTGGGCCAAATATTGATATCCTGGCCCTAGATCAACCCTCACTATGGGGTCAACTGAATGGGTCTTCAGGGCTTAAGGGAAACAAAAATGTTCTAAAAGTTAGTTGTAAGAAAAGATTAGGGATGGCAGGCTGAAACAGGAACTCAAACCTTAAAGATAAACTGAACCTTAAATGATTTTAACTGAGTTTGTTTCCTAATTTTGTTTGTTAAGCTTTCGAATTTATAGAAGTTGTTAAAGATTTTCAACCTTAAAAGGCTTCATATTTATACAAAAGTCTACAAGTTCACGTATCATTAGCAATTAGGAAAAGCAGAGGAAACACAAATGCAGATAACACTGAGTGCAAGAAACTGCAATGGCTTTTCTCCCTCCATGGTTTTACACAACAAATGTCACATATGAGAAAGACAAAAAATTGTCATGAAACACAAGCATAAAGATGTTTTCTTGCAGTGGTGTTTAATTCAGTGGCTGCATGATGCTCAAAAACAATTTCCACAGAATAAATGAGATTACTTGAATAACTGAAGAGGATCCCTTTTGGGCCTCTGGTAGTCCACAGGTTGACCTCAGTTAAGTGTTTCACTTCCCTTGTATAGAAGGAACAAAGAGGACTTTGGGATGAAAAAGAAAAAAAGAGAGTCAAGAGACAGATACCGGCAGATGTTAAGGGTGGAATTATCCACTATTTCTTGGGAGAAACGCTTGGATACTGTGTGTATTTTAATTTGAGAATATGGGTTTGATTCTACACATATATTCCATGCTGAGAGAGAACTCCCAGGGAGGTTGTGGATGCTCCCCTCCTGGAGGGGTTCAAGGCCAGGATGGACGAGGCCTTGAGTGACCTGTACTAGGAGGAGGTGTCCCTGCTTATGGCAGGGGGTTGGAACTAGCTGATCTTTCAGGTCCCTTCCAACCTTACCATTCTATGATTAACTCAAAGCACTTCATGTAGTCTCATAATAATGCTGCTTCTTGGGCATAACACAGCAACTGCTGAGTTCAGGAAAAGAATAGACACCAATTTAAGCTATCCCACAGAATTAAATAAAGCTAGATACTGTGTGCCCAAGGTAGAACTTGATGTAATAGAACAAGACTAATAGAACTCTTCTTGGAAAGAACTTAGAATAATCTCACCACATACAAAAGACTTGAGGCTGCTGCAGTTTTACTTCTGTACAGAGCTGAACTGGGAGATACTGCTTCAGTTTATTTAAAAACCCTGCTGCTAGGGGATTTACATTCAGAGGTTCAACCATTTGTAATTTTAAAATTTCTTATGGAAACAAATAAAAACCTAAAAACGACTTGTTATCTTGTTATCTTAATTGTGGCTTCTACTTGCAAAAGGAATACTGAGAGGATGTTTAGACATGCCAGCTAAATGACAAACATTTGTCTGGAATGAAAAATAGATTAAAAAAAAAAAATCCTTCACTACTATGGTAAATAACTAAACAAAAATAGAGTTTTAAGAAGGGAGTACAGCAGAGTAAATCAGCTCTTTTGACCCATGTGCTGTTCACTCAGAATCTGACTCATTTATGAGACGAAGTGAATAAATGAACAAGCCAGTGAATGGCAGTGTGAGCACATCCTTGCAGCAAAGACAACAAAAATACACTCTCTTCTCCTAAACAGTGTGCCAACTAGACAAAGTAGTGAAATACAATCAGACTGGACTGGGTTAGTTTAGGTTGTATGACAGAGAATTGGCTGACTCAGTCTCATCTGACACAATGCTACGAGAAGCTTGTGCTGACCCAGAGACAAAGCAGAGAAAAGAAACATAGAATGGTAAGGTTGTAAGGGTCCTCAAAGATCATGGAGTTCCAACCTCCTGCCATAGACAGGGACACCTCCCACTAGTACAGGTTACTCAAGGCCTCCTCCAACCTGGCCTTGAACACCTCCAGGGATGGAGCAGCCACAACCTCCCTGGGCAGCCTGTGCCAGTGTCTCACCAAAAAGAGCACAGAAACAGTGCAGTTTCTGCTAGAAAACACTCATCTCTCCAATGTTATGTTCTTTTGGGGAAGTCTGATAATCTTACAAGAGGTTAAGGCACATTCTAGATTTCTCTTATGAATGAGGATCTCTGTTTCACTTTTATGTGTCAGAAATAACAAAGAAGAAAGTCTGAAACAAATTACCACAAAGACAGTTTAACTCAGGAAAGTCTGCATGCGTACTTTTTCTGAGGTCAGCCTTTCAGCTGAAGAAAATGCTTAGTATATTTCTATGCTCTGTCATGTCCAGCACAGGAAGGACATGGAACTGTTGGAGTGGTTCCAGAGGAGGCCACAAAGATGCTGAGAGGGTTGCAGCAGCTCTGCTATGAGGACAAGGCTGAGAGAGTTGGGGTTCTGCAGCCTGGAGAAGAGAAGGCTTCCAGGAGACCTTAGAGTAGCTTTCCAGTATCTGAAGGGGCCCTACAGGAAAGCTGGGGAGNAATCCCAAATCTATGCCAGAAACACAAGGGAAACCACTGTAGTATTTCTATTTTTATATTCCCCAATTGGCCAAATCTCATGAGCAAGAGGTTCTTTCGCTTCGGCCGTATCCGCATTGTCCTTTTCTTTAACTGCCATCCTTACATATATATACATATATATACACACACATATATATACACATATACACACACACACATATATATACACACACACATTATATATATAATCTTTTGTCATTCTGTCAATACTCTTCCTCTCCTGGTAGTTACACTCAGAATGGTTTTCAAGAGAGACACTGGATGATTTCACATCTCCAGCAGAGTTTTGTTTGTGGAAAGCAAAGATATTGCAATTATTTCTTTTATTGTTTCAAATATGCATTGAATTTTGGCCTTGCCCAAAATTCATTTCAAATTCGATTTTGTATACTAAGCAATTAGGATGATAAGGAATTAATTTCTGAGCAGCCAACCTTCTCCATCTAGCCTGCTTCTCCTGTAATATTGTTGGCATTATGCCACAACAGGCTAAAGAAAAAATAAATGCCTAAAAAGTCAGAGTAGAAAGCAACTCTCTCATGAAAGCAAACAATATCTGAAGACCCATCTATTCTTCCAAGTAATTGATTGCCTTTTTATGATACCTTCAGAGACTTGTGGCTGATGTCTGCAGTACACAGCACTACAAAGGTATAACCAGCTTAATCCTTTCATCTTACAGCCATCATCAGTGAAAGAGCAGCTGTCTCTCTGCAAGCGTGAAGAGCCAGTAAGTTCCAGGAGAGCTACATGACACAAACATCCAGTGCCAGAACAATTTATGAGCAAAACCAAGTTCAAAGGAAAGTAAATTCAGAGGAATCAGCATTTTGAGACTCGTGCTGAGTATTGTTTCCACTGAGTACTGTATTCTCTTCTGAAATAGTTTTCTCCTATGTTTTTAGAAGAATGGAAGAGGAATGGATTTTCTGCAAGTGAGAAGGTTTGTTCAGACAAATTACAGCTGGATAGGGCTAGCTATAGAAAGACACAGGGCACAGAAGCTATGTGACAATACTTCAGGTGTATGCTGCAACTTGCTTTTTTTCCTTTTGAAAGGAAGATTTTGCCTTGGCTGAAGCAGATTGGGTTAGAGAGCAATTAAGTAAACTGAACCAATACATGGGCCCTGCAGGGTTGCACCCATGAGTGCTAAAGAGAGCTGGCATAGCTGGATGGATAGATGAGAGGAAGGCAGGGGATGTGGTCTACCTTGACTTAGGAAAAGCTTTTGACATTCTTTCCCATGGCATTCTCACAAACAAGCTTAACAAGTGCAGACTGAATGATTGGGTGGTGAGACGGACTGAGAACTGCCCGAAGGACAGAGCTCAGAGAGCTGTGGTCAGTTGGGCAGAGTCTGTGGCTGGTGGTGTTCCCCAGGGGTCAGTATTTGCTCCAGCCCTATTTAATATATTCACTAACGATCTGGATGAAGAGAAGGAGTGTACCCTCAGTAAGTTTGCTGATGATACTAAACTGGGAGGAGTGGTTGACACACCTGAAGCCTGTCCTGCCATCCAGCATGACCTACACATCTTCACAGAATGACTGCTACTGCCAAGGTGTGAGGTCCATTGTGTGTTCTGAGGTCCCTCTTGCCCTCCTTACTTCACCAGTGCAAGATATCTCTCATTGTAATTCACAAGCATAAAAGGCAGACACCCTAAAGGAAAAAAAAACCAAAAACACAACACACTGGGTCTCTCACACTCCTCTGACTTCATTTGTTCTCCCACAGATGCTTTCTGAATAGGTGATGCCAATGCAGCTGCTGACTGTTGCTGAGTATATATGGATGCATCTATTTTTCACAGACCTAAGCCCACAATTTCTGATGCATGGAAAAAAAACCTCTAAGGGCAGACTGTACAAAATACAGCTTCTTTCCTTTGTTCCCTTCCCCCTCCACAAATAACCAAGCAAAAATCAGCTTCATTCGAGCCAAAAAGAAACAAAGAGAAATTCAAATAATTAAACCAAACCCTTCTCTAAATACATCATCTACAAAAGTTAAGCTTAGAGATGCTCCCACCTAACAGGGAAGCAGATAAAGACCCTGTACATTTGTATTGTTCCTCCTATTTTAATAGCTTTTACAGAAAGAAAAGTATGTGTAAATAGTGATGCTGAAACTCTAGCTATGTAGGGGTGATGAAGTGCACTGCCAACAATCTGACCCCTGAGATTCAAGAATATAGGACAGGGACAGGTGAGTCTGCAAGTAAAATAATCTTAATTCAAAACTGTGTGTAGGAGGTATGCAAAGAGAACAGCCAAAGATAAATTATCTAAAAGCAGAAAGTTAATTTAATTGATAAGAAAAAGTAAACTTTTTTTTAATGAATAAAAGCTACAGAGAAACGGACAGTACCTCTGAAAATCATCTGTCTGCTGCATGACATTGGAACAAGACTGATCTACCAAGCACAGAACTTTGAGGTTTAGTTCCCAAATCATAGAAACATAGAATGGCAAGGTTGGAAGGGACCTCAAAGATCATCTAGTTCCAACCCCCTGCCATAGGCAGGGACACCTCCCACTAGTACAGGTCACATCCAACCTGGCCTTGAACACCTCCCTGTGGCAGTAGCCACAACCTCCCTGGGCAACCTGTGCCAGTGTCTCACCACCCTCACTGCAAAGAACTTATTCCTAACATCCAGTCTAAATATCCCCTCTGCCAGTTTAAACCCATTGCCCCTTGTCCTGGCATTGCAAGACCTTGTCAATAGTCCCTCCACAGCCTTCCTGTAGGCCCCCTTCAGATACTGGAAGGCTACTCTAAGGTCTCCTGGAAGCCTTCTCTTCTGCAGGCTGCAGAGCCCCAACTCTCTCAGCCTGTCCTCAGAGCAGAGCTGCTGCAGCCCTCTGAGCATCTTCATGGCCCTCTTCTGGACCCGCTCCAACAGTTCCATGTCCTTCCTGTGNACACCTCTGCAGCCTGTCCAGGTCCCTCTGGATGGATCCCTGCTCTCTAGAAAGTCGACTGTGCCACATAGCTTGGTGCCATCTGCAAACTTGCTGAGGGTGCACTGATTCCTCTGTCCGTGGCACTGACAAAGATGTCAAACAGCACAGGTGCCAGCACTGACCCCTGAGGGATGTCACTTGGCACTGGTCTCCAGGTGGACATTGTGCCGATTATGAAGTTTATCAAAGTCTTCAAACCATTAGTTCCAAAATGCCTTAGACATGCAAATGCTACAGTTTGACACATTACCTAGTTAGCACAGCATACTAACTAACCCAGTAGCTCTAACATAGAACGAAACAAGCTGCTACCTTTTAGATCCACTAGGAAATCAAATCCTTCTACCCAAAATATTTCGGCTAGTTGATAAACCTCCATATTGATCTTCTGTGGTTGTTTTCTGGCTGAGGACATACCAGACAATAATTTGTTATGACATATGTCCTAATCAGAAGAAAGAGAGGCATGTGGCAAGGTTATACACAGGAAAATATTTTCTTCCTCTTAATGCATTGGTGGCCTGGAGCCCCTGACTTACTATCATTTTGTGGAATATTCACCATGGAAAGAAATGAAATTCAAGTAAAGGAAGAGTTTGCTTCTCATACCATCAGAGGACTTCGGTGGATTGTGAGAGTTATCTACTGTAGCCAGCTTTACCATGGTCACAGTAATTCCTATAGATTAGCATATATAGTATATAGATTAGGATATATATAAAAGATATAGATGAGGAGATATATATAAAATATATAGATTAGGATATATAGAATATACAGATTGGGATATATATAAAATATAGATAAGGATATATAATATAACAGGGTGCCTACATGGGAAATGCATATATATCTTCCAAATATTATCACAGTCTCTTTCAGGTGACTGTTTCCATATCTGCACATTGTCTTTCTTCATGTCTGTAAGTGTACATACATTCCAGTATCTGAAGGGGGCCTGTAGGAAGGCTGGGGAGGGACTATTGACACGGGCTTGTAATGACAAGACAAGGAGGAATGGGGTTTAAACTGGCAGAGGGGAGGTTCAGACTGGATGTTAGGAAGAAATTCTTTGCAGTGAGGGTGGTGAGACACTGGCACAGGTTGCCCAGGGAGGTTGTGGCTGCTCCCTCCCTGGAGGGGTTCAAGGCCAGGCTGGAGGAGGCCTTGAGTGACCTGTGCTAGTGGAAGGTGTCCCTGCCTATGGTAGGGGGTTGGAACTGGATGATCTTTAAGGTCCCTTCCAACCTTACCATTCTATTATTCTATGATATTTATTCAAACCTTTATGCAGTGGGATACATCTGCTAAAGATAAGACTCAAAGGTGATATGCAGGTAGAAAAGATCAAGGCTATTAGCAGCTTTCTGAGATGATGGAAAAAGACATCAGTAGCTATCATCACCCCTTTTCCAGACTAGTGCTGACATTTTCTTCTCATATCTATTAAGGAACATCCTTTCTGACTATCTTCAACTCATTGCCCTATACCAAAGTGTAGTGCCTCTGTGCATTGTTAATCTCCTATCACCCCTGGGATTTTAGAGGTGATCAAATTGTGCAGATGTGCGACGTGACTCATGTCAATGCAGAATCTTAATGTTCTTTCCAAACCCATCAGGACGACAGAATCCTATGAATAATGCTGTTAGAAGAGTATCTGTAGCATGTTTGTCAGCAGAAGATGACTTTAAACTCTGGGCTTACCTGCAGCACTCAGACAAGTGGAAAACCAAAGATTTCCACAGCATTTTCAGAGGTTTTTCAGAGTGACCTATCACAGATTTCAGGTAGCTCTGTAATTAGCAAATGATTACCTGATTATCACCAGGTGATAGTCTCTTCCCTATGAGAATGTGTTACAGACCTCCAAATCCCAAAGCCATGTGCCTTGAGCTTTTGAATTCTAGAGTGGAAGAAATCCTTAAACTAACCTGATCCACATTACCTGTAAACACACAACAGCCTGGCCCAACAACAGCAGATGTAAACACTGAAACCTCTTTAAAGTTTATTTCAAAAGGAGGTTTAGAAAAAAGCAGCAGAGAAGATGCCAGTGCATCAGTCTAAGCCCACAGTGCAAGAAACAGGGTTCAGCCAGGCATAAATAATTTCTGCTTCCCCTCCACATGCTATGACACAGAGGACATAAGATGCTGTGCTAAGCAGCTTCAGCATTGGAAAGAGCAATTTATAAAAATCTTGTTGAGATGGGAAGAAATGTGCAGAAACTCTTCAGAAGTGTCATCTGAAGGGATGTTAGACAGTAAAAATGGAGGGAAAAATAGAGAGCATGGAGCACTGTGTACAGTTCTGGACCCCCAGCACAGGAAGGACATGGAACTGTTGGAGTGGGTCCAGAGGAGGCCACAGAGATGCTCAGAGGGTTGCAGCAGCTCTCCTATGAGGACAGGCTGAGAGAGTTGGGGCTCTGCAGGCTGGAGAAGAGAAGGCTTCCAGGAGACCTTAGAGTAGCCTTCCAATATCTGAAGGGGGCCTACAGGAAGG
>VWYK01035020.1:11136-24426 GCA_013399775.1 Semnornis frantzii
TCCCTTCCAACCTTACCATTCTATGATTCTGTGAAGTTCTGTAACATTTGTTATATCTAGGATTAAGGGCTAAATACAGACAAGGAAAGTGTTTACCCTTCAAACACTTCACATTTGTGTGGCCGTTTGAGTTAAATTCCTACCTCAGACATAAAAATTTAGAACAGAGAAATTTAGAAGTGAAAGCTCTGAGTGGAGAGGTGAACATTCTAGGCCATATAATGGCAACAATGGATAAGGTAATATAATTGCATTGGAGCATCAAGAGCTTTATGTCTGGAAGCACAGCTTGGACCTTCCCCTTGCTGCTTCTGCTGCTTCGCCTGTGCCTGCTGTTATCTTGCCCTGCCGCTGTTTTGGCTGCTGCTGCTTTTGCTGCTTTGCCACCAGTTGACCCCTTCCCCATCTTCCTTCAGGTTATTTTATTTCTGTAGTGGTTATATTCTCCCTATACTGTTATATTTAAACTATAAGAAATCCAATTTCTCTTTTTTTTTTCTGACTATACAAAAAAACCCCAAAAACTGTGTTGTGGTGAATTTATTCTACCGGGGGAGGGATCCACCCTAACCTGGTACATTTGTCATCCAGAATTCTAGGTGACCCTGCATTTAAACATTTCACTTATGGCTTCTTGACTTCAATTTCCTGGTCTCTGCTTTGAGTAGAAGAAATAGAGTTAGAGCCAAGTGGTTATTAGCAAACAAAAGAGGGAGGATTTTACTATTTCAGTCCTCTTTTGACTCGGTCACTTACCTATAACTCACTCCTCACACTTCCCTCCCAAAGTCACTAACCATTTTTAAAAAGTTGGAAGAAAATGCCTGTAGTTTTTTTTAAGTCTGTTGTAACTGAGCCTGTTAACCTTTCATTGGAAGGTTAGCTTATCATGTGAGAAATTTTGACAAAGTTCTGTGAGTTTGGTTTTCTGTTCTTTTTTTCTTTCCCCTGTGATGAGGTAGTACTTGCTGAAGCCATTTACAATGTGAAACAATGAGGGGTACAAGATACTTTGCAGGAAGGCCTAACTGGAAGACCTCTCAGCACTGGTTTGACTCTCAGCTGAACAGAATGGGAGTCTGATCTACAAGCATCTCTACTAAATGTTGTGATGATGATTCAGAGCATTCCGTAGCATTAAAGCTGTACTGAAAATGCATCATGGGCAGTTGGCTATCTTTGTATTTAATACTCAGTTTTTGCTATTCCAAGCTCACCAATTTCCACAGAATCATAGAATGGTAAGGTTGGAGGGGACCTCAAAGCTCATCTAGTTCCAACCCCCTGCCATAGACAGGGACACCTCCCACTAGTACAGGTCACTCAAAGCTTTGTCCAACCTGGCCTTGAACACCTCCAGGGAGGTTGTGGAGCAGAGAAGCACCGTATGTGATCTTCGATCTTCAATCACATCCTCTGCTTCTGTGCTCCACAACCTCCCTGGGCAACCTGTTCCAGCATCTCACCACCCTCACTGTAAAGAACTCCCATAGCAGTCAGTTAGCTGCACTCTGACAATCCATGAGCTTATTTAAATACTGAAGCATGAGAGCTTTCTTACTAAGGATGGAAATACAAAACATGCACAGACCTAAAAGCAAAGGAAGAGAACCCATACACACCTTCACTCACTGTAAGGCAAGGCCAGAGCTAATACACATCGAGATAAAACACAAACTATAATTACTTGTGACACATTTTAGATTGTGCAGTTCTATATTTCGTTGTCTTTTTTCCTTTGTTTGGGCAGCAGGGCAACTATGGAAATCGTTACCAGTTGTAACTTTTGAGACTCCTGTTCATTTTGAAATGGTATGTCATGAACTGTGACACTTCTGCTTCAGATCACATCATGGTACAGTGGAAATAGTGTTCTTTATTCACTGGGCTTACAGTCATTCTCAACACTGAAAACACTAAGGTTAGATGAATAAAAATCATAGGCACAGACTGTATTATAGTTTCTTTAATAGCACCAAGGTCTCCCTGACACATTTTTCATTCCATATTGTGGTACAAATGTTAACCTTTCATTAAAAGGGTAGAAAAATAACACTTTTTATCTCTTTGTCTTGGAAAGAAATAATTGTCAAAATAAACCAGCTCTGCAATGGTGTCCTGTTAATCCAATTTTAAAGAAAACTCTGTGCAGCCAGACAATTGCAACCTATGCAATGGAATTCAGCCTTTTGAATTTCAATATGAGCAAAAAGAAATGTTAACTAAAAAAATCTATTGGTTTTCAAGAAACAGCAGTTTGTATCCACTCTAAGAGAAATCACTGCACAATAGCTCCTGTGTTCTGCTTATCATAGAATGGTAAGGTTGGAAGGGACCTCAAAGATCATCTAGTTCCAACCCCCTGCCATAGGCAGGGACACCTCTCACTAGTACAGGTCACTCAAGGCCTCCTCCAACCTGCCCTTGAACACCTCCAGGGAGGTTGGGGAGCACAGAATCACCCAACGTGATCAAAGATCACGTTGGGTGATTCTGTGCTCCCCAACCTCCCTGGGTAACCTGTGCCAGTGTCTCACCACCCTCACTGCAAAGAACTTCTTCCTAACATCCAGTTTAAATCTCCCTTCTGCCAGTTTAAACCCATTTGCCCTTGTCCTGTCATTTCAAGACCTTGTCAATAGTCCCTCCCCAGCCTTCCTGGAGGCCCTCTTAAGATACTGGAAGGCAATATGGGACTCCTCATGCTGTACAGAATGTACCCTTAAGGGCAAAGTTTAATTTGTAAGTAGTGGGATAGAACCGAAAAATTAATTTGTAAAATCTTTGTTTTCATCTTGCAAACAGCAGGCAAGTACCAAATCTCACTGCTTTTACGGAGTCCAAGACTATCCTAAGAGAAGACTGTGTCAAAGAACACCAGTTAGAGTATTTGTCACTAAATTCAATCCAAAACTTGAGAAGAATAGTCCCTATTATGCAAGGCTTATAATTCAACTTTTCATCTGACAACTCCTTTGTACACCTCTGAACCAAACAGGCTGCCTTTTCCGAGTGGAACAATAGCTCTTATTCCATGTATCTCATTGAAGCAACACCTCTATAGAACAGAAAGGTCTCTTTTGCACTGAAGTCTATGAAAAGAAGTGTCATTTAAACATGAGGCCTTTATTACAACTGCAGATGGCAAAAATAACCAGCATAGCTTTCTGACTCCAGCAGAATCTTTGCTTGCTTCTGTGTGCATGCAGTTGCGGAATGGAAGCCCAAAGAAGAATAAAGAAATAAGGATAATCTTAGAAAAACTAAATGCCAATAATTATCCCCCCCAATTTCTGTTACATCTTTTCCTAGTGTCATCTGGGAGATATTGATGGGTTGTGTATGTGCACACATGTGTGTGTATATAGACCCTTTGCACGAATGTAAAAGAGAAGACAGGTTCAGGAATGCAGTCAGCTGCACAGAACTGGACAAACTCTGTCTGCACATAATCCCACAGTGCTCTCAACAGCTTCCAACAGTGCTCACTGAACATCGGCCTCAGTGACCCAATACTGCAATGTTAACAATCCTCCTCTCCTCTTTCTGCTGCAAAGTTTAAGAAAAGAACACATGCTGCTCAATCAGTAGATTTTTGGTTTATGATTGCATGATACCATCTAGGATACAATTTTCTTTTCCCAAGCTACAAAGGCAGGATGGCACAGAGGTGTCAGAGGTATTTTTGAGAATTTCTTCTTCACACCAGTCACAACTTGAAGTTGTTTTCCCAAGCACACTCCAGGCTGGGTGGGGAATGGTTGAGAGCAGTCCTGAGGAAAAGGACCTGGGGGTCTGGGGTGCTGAAAAGCTCAACATGAGCCTGCAGTGTGAGTGCAGCCCAGACAGCAACTGAGTGCTGGGCTGCAGCAAGAGCAGTGTGGGCAGCAGGGCAAGGGAGGGGATTCTGCCCCTTTGCTCTGCTCTCCTCAGACCCCACCTGGAGTTCTGTGTGCAGTTCTGGAGCCCCCAGCACAGGAAGGACATGGAACTGTTGGAGTGGGTCCAGAGGAGGCCACAAAGATGCTCAGAAGGCTACAGTAGCTCTGCTATGAGGACAGGCTGAGAGAATTGCAGCCCTGTAGCCTGGAGAAGGCTTCCAGGAGACCTTAGAGTAGCCTTCCAGTATCTGAAGGGAGCCTACAGGAAGGCTGAGGAGGGACTATTGACAAGGTCTTGCAATGTCAGGACAAGGGGCAATGGGTTTCAATTGGCAGTGGGGAGCTTGAAACTGGATGTTAGAAGGAAGTTTTTTGCAGCGAGGGTGGTGAGACACTGGCACAGGTTGCCAAGGGAGGTTGTGGCTGCTCCCTCCCTCCCTGGAGGTGTTCAAGGCCAGGTTGGAGGAGGCCTTGAGTGACCTGTACTAGTGTGAAATGTCCCTGCCTGTGGAAGAGGGTTGGAACTAGACGATCTTTGAGATCCCTTCCAACCTTACCATTCTATGATTCTCCCAATGATAGAAAAGAGAAAGACACTGAAGTACTGCACTTTGCAGAATTTCCTTTATCTTCCTAATTCTAAATAACTGTAATTTGCCTACCATTTGGAAAGAAGAAAGTAGAGCAGAAAAGCATCATTAAATTATTATTTTAGCATGCACGTGGCAGATGGAAAAAAAATCCATGTGATAAGAATAAAACACTTTCTAGGTGCTCCGAGACAGAAAAGCACAGCTCTGAAAACTAGTGTAACACCAAGAACAGGCTTCTACCTCTGCTGAAGACAGGATATGAGTTGGGCTTGTTCGGCCTGGAAAAGAGAAGGCTCCAAGGAGACTTTATGACAACTTCCCAGTACCTAAAAGAGACCTACAAAAACAGTGCAGAGGGACTTTTGACAAGGGTATGTAGTGACAGGATCAAGAGACAGTGGTCTCACACTGAAAGAAGGTAGATGTAGGTTAGATATAAGGGCTCAAGTGGTGAAGCACTGGAATATGTTGCCCAGAAATAGTTGTTGATGTCCCCTCCCTGAAAGTGTTCAAAGGCCAGGCTGGATGGGGCTTTGAGCAACCTGGTCTGTAGAATATGTCCTCAGCCCATGACAGGGAGGTTGAAACTAGATGATTTTTAAGGTCCTCTCGACACAGAATATTCTATGAATATATGCTCTGAGGAAAATAGCAATACACAGACTAATTTAAAATATAATTTTTTGGGGGGGAGTTGAAGTTTAAGTACACACACTGTAGAAGTTATCCTTATTCCACAAAAAGGAGCATCCAGAAAAACAGACTTCCCACACAAAACCCACAGACAACTCCTGAGCTGAACTGCCACACATGTTTATAGTATCAGTTGTCTTTCAAGGAAACAGCCTGGGGTACCTAGAGGCCATGTACCCCTTATCTACTCCTTTAAGGGTGAGCGTGGAGGTGCTCAAATTGCGCTAGCTTCTGCAGCTGCCAAAGGATTGCCTCTGGGGACACACACAACTTGGGGAAAGATGACTGCCCAATTTGATGAACTAAGCAACAGACTAAACTTACAAACAAAGCTTAAAAGAAATGTTGCTTTTTTGTAACAGAAACCAGTATTCCCCAGATTAGGAGAGTGCTGGAGGGTAGAAATCTGATGAAGGGTTTATCAGAGCCAGATAACCCCAAGCTTATGTCTGTAGAGAGAAGAAAAAGGAGTAAAAGATTAGACAGATGAAATCCAAATTACATTATGATAACGGATTCCTGAGAAATACATTCTGGTGAGATTTCTAGCATATTACTCTCTTACAGATCTTATATGAGAACTCTTAAAAGAGCTTCACATTATGATCAGCACTCCAGAGCCTTCACAGCTGTCACTGTTACATGAAGATGGGTTGCAGCTATAAATCAGCCAGGGAGGAAAGGCAGGTTTTGGTTAAGACATGACTATGCTGGAACTCTATGCTCTCTGGCAGCTGCGTCAGCTTTCCTACACACTCCACATAAGGTAACTGGTCTTACCTCTCATCAAACAGTCAAGATCAATAGCACAAGTGAATTTTTATTTCAATAGCATAGACAATGCTACTCGAAAGACATTTAAAATTGAGAGTCGTGGGGAGCTTGTTTGGTTTTGTTTAAAGGACATAAGTCTCTACATTCAGCAGCATTTGACAGAGACACACACCTATGAAGAGGACCTGGTTTAGAGCTAACAATCAGAAACTGTGACAGCCTCTCAGGTCCTTTTATTACATCTGAAAAGCAAGCAGGTTAAGATGAGTATATCATACCCTCATGTCATATCCATATATAACATGTATTATAACCAGGACAATGCTTCCATTACAGTTTTTCTCTTATGATTGGATCTGTACTGGAGAAAAGTTTCTTTTGTCAGTGGGAAAGGAAGTAATAGTGCTGCTTTGTCATACCTTACAATTAGGTATCCTCCATTTTTATCACTGCCCCAGGTAGCTCAGATACCACACTATCCTACAGGGGCCTACGGGAAGGCTGGGGAAGGATTACTGACAAGGTCTTGCAATGACAGGACAAGGGGCAATGGGTTTGAACTGCCAGAAGGGAGATTGAAACTGGATGTTAGGAGGAAGTTCCCTCCCTGGAGGTGTTCAAGGCCAGGTTGGAGGAGGCCTTGAGTGACCTGTACTAGTGGGAGGTGTCCCTGCCTATGGCAGGGGGTTGGAACTAGATGATCTTTGAGGTTCCTTCCAACCTTACCATTCTATGATTCCTTTGTTTTTCTAGACATAAAAGACTTTGTCTCTTTTCTTCCTACTACTCTTCTCCACATTACACATTCCTTTCTTTGTTTTACTTAAAACTAGTGAAGTTATTCAGCAGCTGGGAGAAAAGAGATTTGATGAGGTTCATCTATTGTTGAGACCATGCTGACCTGGATCTTTCACTCCTCTCTTTCACTCCCGAGTGAGCTACAGTAATAAGAGCTCAGCAGCAATAAAAGCAATCAATACAGAGATGACATGGGCAACTACCAGCCTGGACAACTCACAAGACTTCCAGAATTTTTTCTTTTTCCAAAAGACAAAGTTTTTAAAGCCAGACTATTCAATGAGAAGTCTTGTTGGAGTAGAGGGGCACAAGAGGGATGGGAGAGGTGCCTGGGGATTGAAGGGCAAACATCACCCCTGTTTTCAAAAAGGGTAAGAAGGAGGACCCAGGTAACTATAAACCAGTCAGCCTCACCTCTGTCCCCAGAAAGATAATGGAGCACAAGCCCTATCAGGACAGGCTGAGGGAGTGTTATGGAGGGATAATCAATTGATGTGAGAGATGATTTTCAAAGATTATTACTATTCAATATTCAGAACTCTTGCCAGCCTCATCACTCATTTTAATAATAATTGGTTCTTTGCACCGTCACAGAAACACTGTACAGATAATAACATAGGATCTAGAGAGTTGGGGTTCTGCAGCCTGGAGAAGAGAAGGTTTCCAGGAGACCTTAGAGTAGCCTTCCAGTATCTGAAGGGGGCCTACAGGAAGGCTGGGGAGGGACTATTGACAAGGTCTTGCAATGACAGGACAAGGGGCAATGGGTTTGAACTGGTAGAGGGGAGATTTAGACTGGATGTTAGGAGGAAGTTGTTTGCCATGAGGGTGGTGAGACACTGGCACAGGTTGCCCAGGAAGGTTGCGGCTGCTCCCTTCCTGGAGATGTTCAAGGCCAGGTTGGAGGAGGCCTTGAGTGACCTGTACTAGTGGGAGGTATCCCTGCCTATGGCAGGGGGTTGGAACTAGATGATGCTTGAGGTCCCTTCCAACCTTACCATTCTATGACTGTATGATCCAGAAATAACTAGCAAAAATATATAACATTAATTGAACTCAATTTCACTGGAAGAAAAGTTTTCTGCAGTCGATACACTGCTTGTGGTCAATATACTGCTTGCATTCAACACTCTCCATGTATAGTAGTCTTCAGATGCAGTAATGACCAAACTCATCTCTGGAGAATCATAGAATGGTAAGGTTGGAAGGGACCTCAAGAATCATCTAGTTGCAAATCCCTGTCATAGGCAGGGACACCTCCCACTAGTACAGGTCACTCAAGGCCTCCTCCAACCTGGTCTTGAACACCTCCAGGGAAGCAGCAGCCACAACCTCCCTGGGCAACCTGTGCCAGTGTCTCACCACCCTCACTGCAAACCACTTCCTCCTAACATCCAGTCTAAATCTCCCCTCTGCCAGTTCAAACCCATTGCCTCTTGTCCTGTCATTGCAAGACCTTGTCAATAGTCCCTCCCCAGCCTTCCTGTAGGCCCCCTTCAGATACTGGAAGGCTACTCTAAGGTCTCCTGGAAGCCTTCTCTTCTCCAGGCTGCAGAGCCTCAACTCTCTCAGCCTGTCTCATAGCAGAGCTGCTCCAGCCCTCTCAGCATCTTTATGGTCTCCTCTGGACCCGCTGCAACAGTCCAATAATGATCTCATGTTCAGAAAGGCTCACTCACACTGTGAGCAGACAGGATACATGTGGGCCCTGAGATCACAAGCAGCTCAAGACAGCTAAAATCTGGATGACGGAAGAGAGGAAGACAATCAGGGCAAAGCAGAGGCAGCTGCAGCTAGTGCTGTCTGTGATAGGTTTAGGACTCTCCATCCTGGCATATTTGTCCCCTTCATCTCTCAACTTCCCTGGACTAAAATTCTGCCTACATACAAACACTGTATGGTCAGTTGTTGATAAGAGATTCTAGTGTCATTTGAGACCTGTAACATTCAGGAAACAGCGAGTACAGAGTAGGACACTGTTAATGAAGGGCAGAGGCTAGGTCACAAGCAATCTAGGATGAAAAAGATAAATCAGCCCTTTGCCACTGGAATATCAGCCTCCAGAGATGGGGTTCTACTTGTTTATTAACATCCACATATTATCCTGAAACTCCTGCTTTGGAGTCCCCAGTAGCCATTATTGCTTCTGTGAAAGCACTGTGGCCATGTACCTGTGCTGTGCCAGGGGCATATGGCATCTATTGCATCCATTTTTGCAACATCAACCCTTCTCCAGTAGTGACTGGACTTACTTGCTCATTCATCACTGCTTTTGTTTGTTTTGTTTTGGTTTGTTTGATTGTTTTAGTGGATGGCCATTAAGTAGACAACAGTGAAACAGAAATACAACAGCTTACTACCTGTTAGCACCTAGGTGGCAGCCTTTGGAGATTGTACATCACTACATAGATCACCTCCAATGTCTCTTGGAGACCATTCGATGTTCCTTCCCCTTTTGCTAAAACTGAGGCAAAAGCAGCAGGAATGTTTTCATGAGTTTTTGGGGAGTGAATCATACAAGTGTAGCTTGCTGACTTAGGCTTGGATTATCGACAGGAAAGTTGACGAATAGTCCTGGCTTGAGTGATAAACTCAGATATCAGAGAGTAAATCTACTGGAAAAGAAAATCTATCTATCATTCTCGGTCACAGCTGCAGAGACTGAATTGACAACTGGGATTTATTTTCTTAATTCTGAGCAACTCAAAGCTCTCCTGTGACCCCCTCAAATCACCTTTGAGGCCCTACAGGTAACATTAGCCTATTTGATTGGAAAGCAAAAAAATTCACCTTGGATCACCATTCCTCCCAGGTTGTTTGGTGTCTGTCCCACCTTTATCCCATGTATTGAGCATGCCATGTGCATAGTTTATATCCTTTGGGCTTGGAAAGAAAGACAGCTGAAGATGGATTCAGAAAACAGCCAAGCTTATTCAATGCTCTGCACTAGAAACTCCAAATCATTTCACTTCAAGTCTGCACAGCCATAGCTGGGTCAATGCAAGTTTTATTACAATATGGATTGTAGACAGATTATCTACTCACATCTTAAACCCTTAGCCCTTCTGCTGTGGGAGTATCCTGAGTTACACTTATTTATTAGTTTCAGAAACAAATCATTCAATGGTAAACACTCATTGCAAAAAGTAAGCAGGTATCTGAAAAAAGAAAAAAAAAAAAAAACCAGTCTAGGAGAACTGAGCAAAATCCAGGAATTTATGGACACTTAAGACTATTGGAATATACCAGCAGCCTGCAAATACACTTTCTTTCACAACTCATTAGCATTCCCTTATTCTGTTGCACAAGGTAGTTGGTGTGGTCTTAATTTTGCAAGTGCAAACAATTTGCAACATCATACAGAAGTGAGCAATCATTCCTACAACACAGGTAGAGACTGGCCAAGTCATAAAGTAACAATCAGATTAAAAGCATAGGTTAGAGAGCACAAGCCCCAAATTCCTCCTGCAAAGTAATTTTTTTTTTTATCTACAATAAAACCAAAGTATACAGTCCCATTGTATCCCTTTACTCTGCTCTCGTCAGACCCCATCTGGAGTCCTGTGTGTTGTTCTGAAGCCCCCAGCACAGGAAGGACATGGAACTGTTGGAGCAGGGCCAGAGGAGGCCACAAAGATGCTCAGAGGGCTGCAGCAGCTCCGCTATGAGGACAGGCTGAGAGAGTTGGGGCTCTGCAGACTGGAGAAGAGAAGGCTTCCAGACGACCTTAGAATCCTGTCATTGCAATTCCTTGTTAATAGTCCCTCCCCAGCTTTCCTGGAGGCCCCCTTCAGATACTGGAAGGCTGCCCTAAGGTCTCCTGGAAGCCTTCTCTTCTCCAGGCTGCAGAGCCCCAACTCTCTCAGCCTGTCCTCATGGCAGAGCTGCTCCAGCCCTTACATTACAGTGCTATCAATAAAAGTGAATATAATTATCTTTGTGGCTCAATTGAGTCAGTGCTGCCTCATCACAAATTTTCCAATAAAAATAAAGTTAGGGCACCCTCATAGAAACAGAAAAACTGGTGCAGAATAAATACTTCCAAGTGTTTAATAACTGTCCTGAATGCCTTGTCAAGTGCAGAGGCTTGGAAGCCACACACTGTCTGCTGCTTTGCACCCAACCAAAGGTTTATTAAGGTTGTATCCGTCTTAGCTGAGATTTAAAATTCATTCTGTTCTTCATCATGTTGCAAACACAATATCACCTTCCCCAATTACATTTTGTTTCCTCAGTTGACCTCTCCATCTTCTAAAAGTCTTCATTCTCAGAATAAAAACTCTGTTTGCTTTGTGTTTCCTTTTAAAACAATCTCCATTTCCATAAACTGCTTTCAATGTTTGCTGTCCACTGTAAAACCTTTACTTTTCAGGCATGTCTGTCATCAAATTTCTGTCACCCAACACTGTTCTAATTTTGCACTGATTTATTTAATGGTTTTAAAAGCAGAAGAATGTGGGTGCCCTTTATGACCTATAGTCCTGGCACCTGGACTGGAACATGGCAAGGCAATGAAAGAACGAAGCACGCTGGAGCATACACCCTTAGGAAGATGCACACTCCAAGATGGGGTTGAAAGGAGAACAAAACTCCTCTGAGTAATCACAAATATTTAAACCAGCACTGACCAGTTAATAATGACATGTCTGTGACATATGGACAGGCTAATGGGAGGGAGTATGACAACATTAATAAGCTGAAATGCTGATGACAGCAGGGAATAAGCAAATCTGTTCTGACATAGCAAGAATGGATTTGAACTTCTGCCACATGAATGATAACTAGAAGAGGACTGCCAATTAGCTTTTTTCTTTTTTGTTTATTTTTTTTCCCCTCTAGCTTTAGATTTATAAGGGAGAAGGCAGCATATAGAATATGGACAGCATGACTGGCATTTGTTGTCTGAAATTCTCTTGGAAAGAAAAATACATCTGCTGTAATAATAAAAAAATGGAGCTTTATGTTTCTCAAGTTATCAAGGAATTAGCATGTTCTCTGTTAGCATAGTTAAAGATCCCTACTGCTGTAAGCAGTAAAGACCACAGGTAAGGACACAACTGTGATGGACAAAGATTACAAAAGATAGTCCAGACTGAAGAACTTAACAGTAAAAACAAAACCCAAAAGACAGAGGGATAAGAGGGTGAGGTAAGAAGCTGTGCTGAGAAACCTTTCTGTTCTCTCTCTTAATCACCTCCACCTTCCTCTCATCGCTGAAGAACTTGGTTATTGTCCTGTCATCATAAATCTAGAGACCACCACCCCAATGAGAAGAAAAACTTCAAAACCCTGCTCATGCCACCTCCTTTACAAATTCAAGCATAAATTCATCTATGCTCTCTGTATCTATGTATCTAAATTCCATTCTCCCACACAGCCTTCAGTGCCTTCTGACATGGGGATGATCAACAACCACAGCTGGCTGGGTAACAAAAGTGGGGGAAAGGAAGATCTTCAGAGTAGAGAAGAGTTCTGCTAGAGTCCTGGCTACTGCACTCTTCATCTCTGAGAGTCCTCTGCCATGTACACCAGGGACTAACTGGTTCAGGTGGTGCAAAATACCTTAGGAACCTACATTCCAACAGCAGACAAATAGAATCATGGAATGAATGTTAAGGTTGGAAGGGACCTCAAAGATCATGTAGCTCCAACCCCCTGCCATAGGCAGGGACACCTCCCACTAGGACAGGTCACTCAAGGCCTCCTCCAACCTGCCCTTGAACACCTCCAGGGAGGTTGTGGAGCACAAAGAAATGCATTGCTACACTGAAATCAGAAAAGAAGTTAATTTTATCTCTGTAGAGAAAAAAGTCAAGGCTAGGTAAAAAGGAAAGTAAAACACAACCTCACTATCACTTATGAAAGTGATGTTGTAGAAATTAAAAGGTATTTTGCTTTAGAAGTACAAATGCTTTGTTGATGCAAGAAACATTTTCACTTTCTAAATTAAATATGCTCCCCATTTTCCCTAGATGTCTGAAAAATTGGACAAGCTTTCCCCAAGCATCTGTGCATGTGATCCTTTTGTATTTCATGGCACTAGAAATCAAAGCTGCAAGGAAATAGGGCATTTAGTAGTCTGTAGATCTCTGTGTCCTGAGTTCCAAACCAGGCAAAGTATCAAGAAGTACTCATTATCACATAACTCTGGGACACTTCCAGGTAGCTTTTTAAAACACAAGAAAAGAACAGAAAGGAGATGGTGTGAAGGCTGCTGGATTGTGACGGGTTTCCATCTAAAATCCACTTGGTTTCTTTCAGTGAAGTCTCCATTATTTATTTTTTTAGGAAATAAACATTTCCAATTACAAAATTCTTGACCCAGATCCTGTGCTTATTAATCAGTCCTCATGGATGACAGATGATTAATACATCTGTACATATAGAGACATGTACTTCTTTTCCTGGGGCACTTTGATGTCCAAAGCAGTGGACTACAATATTTCAGAGATGTACATGTGGCACAGCCTCAGGCATACTGCACCTGTGGAAAGTGCTGAAGAACTGTCAAGCATCTTTCTTTTAGAAAAAGGAGGGTCATGAAGATGCTG
>VWYK01035020.1:44016-61199 GCA_013399775.1 Semnornis frantzii
CCCCACCCAACCTGGAGTTGTGCTTGGGATAGTGCCTACCCTATCATGCCAACATTTTGTCCTCATTTTCAATGGCACCTAGTGAGCATAAACCAAGTTGGCAACAGATCTCCTACTCCTTTGCCTCTACTCTGCATCCATGTGTGCAGGGTAGGAATTGGAGGATTCTCTCTCAAATTCTCATAGATGAAAGCTGGCATGGAAGTCAGTCATAAATGTTTTGAAGAATACGGAGCAGAAGAATAAAGTATAGCAGTAAGGAAGAATTCAAGGCTGGACATGGGAACTTCACTGAAATGTTCATGCACGTTATAACTACTCCAGCTCCTCTCATGTCACATACAAGCCTCGTCCATAAAGAATTCCGGGATCAGTAAATATACTCCTTTTATCATTTTAGGTTGTGGATGCTCCCTCCCTGTAGGTGTTCAAGGCCAGGTTGGAAGAGGCCTTGAGTGACCTGTACTAGTGGGAGGTGCCCCTGCCTATGGCAAAGGGTTGGAACTAGATGATCCTTGAGGTCCCTTCCAACCTTACCATTCTATGATTCTATGAGTTTCATAACTGCTGTGGCATTACAGGAGGTCTAGTCAAAAACACTGATTGAAAGTGTATGCAATAAAGTTGGCACACAATATTTTAAACAGAGTTTGTCTGGGTCTCCCAGTACTGTGTGTAGCCTGTTCAGGAGTTCCCATCACATAGCTTCATATTTCATTTTGACAGTTCAGTGTACCCCACTCTGAGTGCCTGACCTGAAAATGTAGGCATGCTTCAGATGAAACAGAAGGTTAATTACAAAGGCTGGAGTCATTAATGATGGCTATCAATTATTAATCAGCTAGTCCACTATTCTCTTATATCCAGAAGTATTTATAAGTCAGTGACAGGTTTTTAGCACTGAAGACATCTCTTGGCAACTGCCTTACTCTGGTTCTATGATTAGACACCACAAGAAAAGTAAGAAAACATCAAACTTACTTCTGTACAGGAGACTTCTAAGGGAAAAAAAAACCAAAACAAGATGATGTAGGACAGAAGATGAAACTTCCTGACCACTGTGCTACCATGGGCTCTGGTCTTGCATCTGAGCCACTGAGTGTTGCTTATAATGAAGCACTAAACTGAGTCACAGGAGGTCTTTATGTAGGGTTGAAGTGGTAGGCCTAAGCAGCCCAAAGTGGGCTTGTACCTCTCCTGGCTTGCCCAGGCATGTTTTTCTGCTCTTCCTCCTTCTGTTTTGGGGAGAGCAACCACAGGAAAAGGGACAAAGAACCTGAAGCCACTAAGTCTGGGGTCTGTGGCCTGCCCAGTAACTGCGGTAAACAAGGTGCACACAGTTACCTTGTACAAGGCTGTGTTCTGCCCTAAAAAGGGTAAAGCAAGCCTATGGCTTCACCCAGTACGGCCAAATCTTGAGTAACTGCCATTTGATTGGCTATGCTGTGTCCAAAGGCCCATTAGCCTCGGGTTGTATTGGATAAAAGGAGATGAGCAGGGAGCACAGGTGCTTTTGCCATTACAAGGTGTGTCCGTGCCTGCTGCCTCTGATACCTCCACACATTCGGCCTTCATAGCCGTCGTGACACCGTGCCCAGGTTGCACACCACAAGACATCTGCCTGCACCTAGAAGCCTTCTGCCCAGACAGAAGCCCTGGAGATAACACAAATCGTCCAGCAAGCCAGGAACAGGTCAGAGATGTCTCTCTCCTTTCTACAGTGCCCAGAAGCCTGGGGAAACTCTAAAGCCTCTGACGGCTACCAACAGTAACCCCACTACGAGCCTTGGGTACTGTCAGATATTTTTTGTGAGTAAATACCAAAAGCCTCTTGTAATTATTAATTGCCTTCTGCCCTAAGCAGAAAGTTGCTCCTTGTGTCCATCTAGTGAGCAAGCGGCGTAATGGCCGCAAGCAGTACACTGACCGCAGAGCTTTCTCTACCAGTTTAATAAAGTTCAATTAATGTTTATACCTAATAGTTATTTCTAGATCCTATTATAACCTGTATATAGTTTCCATAACGTTGCAAAGAGCCTGCTATTATCATTATTAAATGGTGATCGGGGTGATGCAAGTTCTGAATATTTAATAAACTATATATTAATATTTTTAAAATATCATCTCGCAGTAATTAATTACCCCTCCTGTTACAAGGGTTTGCATTTTTCATAAAGAAAAAAAATACAGCACCACCTGACATATTTGCTTTAAAATGTATCAGCCAAAGCAATATATGCATCTTTGCACCTTAAGGATCTGCCAGGTGTTAGCCACAAGTATCTTTTAATAATCGACAATTCTAAGAGATGTCAGATTATTAGCAGGGAAAATTATCCTCGGAAAAGTAAAGCAGAGCTCCTATTAATTGTCTTCACATATGTGATAGTTATTTCCCTTGCAAAATAAATCCATCATTGAAGAAAATAATTTAATTAAGAACTGCTAATAGAAACGTGCCTTTTCAACAATTGAGATTAAGATTTTAGTAGCACATTAAAGAGGAAAGTATATTCAATTGTGAAATCTTCACTTATACGAAGTGGTAAAATCCTCATCACTTGTTAACTGTAGGGCAAGAGAAAGGGACTTGGGAAATGCAACATACAATCTGTTTTGAGAGGAAAGGATTTCTTCATACTCCCATATTCTTTACCATTGCAATGTGCAGATTCAGTTGCCATTTTTCATAACTACAAGATGCCTTTCATCTTATTTGGGGTTTTGTTTGTAGCATTATAGAGAAATTTTAACTTGAATTACTGTAAGTTTGTTATAGAACATTGCATACTGTAGTAGCTATTTCCCAACAAACCAGTGTACATTATTGTCATGAACTGTGACAATTACATAATGTTCCTCCCCCTCGGGGTCATAAAAAAGTAACCCAAGCCTACCTTATCAAAAACCTCTAATGAATGGGCATTACTGGATGTTAGGAGGAAGTTGTTTGCAGTGAGGGTGGTGAGACACTGGCACAGGTTGCCCAAGAAGGTTGTGGCTGCTCCCTCCCTGAAGGTGTTCAAAGACAGGTTGGAGGAGGTCTTGAGTGACCTGTACTAGGGGGAGGTGTCCCTGCCTATGGTAGAGGGTTGGAACTAGATGATCCTTGAGGCCCCTTCCAACTTTACCATTCTGTGATTCTATGTGAGGACAGAAACCGACAGTATGTTTGCACACAGAGTTCTCAAAGGAGTACATTCTGTCCAGAAGCATGGGCTAAAGTGAAATGGTGCTTCTCCATGCTTCAGTAATTCTGTCACTCAAACATAAAAGGACATAAATAAGAGAGAAATCTAACAAGAAAAACCACCATGGCTGTTATGAGACATTATCATTAGGAACTTTCAGACCTACTATTGATCTCAGGGAAAACACACAAAAGAATAGCCTGTTTCTATCAAGAATAATCAATACGCTTTCTGAAAAGTCAGACATCAGACTTGTTTAGATTAGTAGAATAAAGCAACCTTTTAACCTTCAAACAGCAGTCCTCCCATGCTCTAGCTCCTGTGAGGATTTCTGGATTCTTTAAAAGCACTAAATGGCTGTGGTTATGCTCTAAGACTTAATCTAAATTTGCCTAAAATCCAAAAGTCAGTTTACTGCTCATCCTTACAACTGCATATTTCTATGTGTGTCATCCATACTCTACTAATAAACAGCTCTGAGACGGGGAAGCAGGAAAGATGCACGGAGCATCAGCAGCACAAATCTGGCCAGCATAAGATGCAGTGATCAGCTTTTGAAGACTAAATTTACTGTCTTTAAGACAAACACCTTTAGCTGTCTTGTCCTATTTCCATCCTAGTTTAAAAACAAATCAAACCAACCAACCAAGCAAAACCTGAAAGAAAAAAAAATCCACAATAAAAACCACACAACCCAAACAAACAAAACATCAAAAGCACAGCTCCAGATTCAAATTACTCTTTAGTGCCAAGTTTAGCCATATCACACTGGGGAGGTTCACCAACAACAGAATTTAAGTTTTACCCTGCTGTTTGCACAAAACTAGTGTGAAAGTTTGTGGTAGCTTGGACCTGGCTAGCAGCCAGCCTCTCACCCGGTTGCTTCCTCATTCTTCTCCCTAGTTTATCTCCTCTCTTCCTGAAGAGAAGAGCAGCAAGAAGGCTCATGGGTCAAGATAAAGACAAGGAGATCGTTTGCCAGGTACTATTGTAAGCAAAATAAATCCAGCTTGGGGAAATAAATTTGTTGGTAGTTAATATATATTTATTTACTGATTTTGTTAGTGGCAAACAAATACAGAAACTTTACATTAGAGAAACAACACTAGGGAAAACATCTCTCCACCCACTCTCACAGGCTGAGCTTCACTCCTTCCCTGCAGCCCCTTTTCCTCCCTTCATACTATCACCACAAGTTACACAGTTACACTCAATCCCCTCAGTGAACCAACAAATGCACAAGAAGTGGAGAGAGGGTTTACAGTTTGTACACAGACTGCTGCTCCTTCCTTCTTACATTTCTTCTCTCCTCCAGTGTAGGCTCTCTGGAGGTCAGTTCCATTGAGAATACCATCAGCTCCAGTATTCAGTCTTCCACAAGCTGCAACAGTTATCTGCTCTGACACAGACTCTCCTCTCACCTCTGTTATTACCCATTACCCTTTCACCTCCCTCCTTTTCTTGGCATTTTCTGCCCTTTCTTGAGTATGCTTTCACAGACTAGACATCACACTTCAGATCAAGACAGAAAGCAACAGTCCCACCAGAGAGTACAGTCCTGTAGATGAACTCATTCTGCTCTAGCTGATGGAAGGCTGACTATGAGCCAGCAATATGCACTTGTGGTCAGGAGGGCCAATGCCCTTCTGGGGTGTATTAGAAGGGCTGTGGCTAGTAGGTCTTCGGAGGCTCTCCTGCCCCTCTACTCTGCCCTGGTCAGGCCACATCTGGAGTGCTGTGTTCAATTCTGGGCCCCCCAGTTTAAGAGAGACATAGAAGAGCTCGAGAGAGTCCAGCACAGAGTCACAAAGATGATTAAAGGAACGGAGCAGCTCTCTTATGAGATACTGAAGGAGCTGGGGCTCTTTAGATGGGAGAAGGGGACACTGAGAGGTGACCTCATCAATGTTTATAAATATGTGAAGGGTGAGTGCCAGGAGGCTGGAGCCAGGCTCTGCTCGGTGATGCCCGATGACAGGACAAGGAGCCATGGGTGGAAGCTGAGNCGTTCTGCGATTCTGCGGTGCAAAGATACCCAATGCAGCTTGTGTCCACAACAAAGTACTTAGTACTGCAGCTGAGTAAACAAATCCTCCTGAGCATAGCTGAACTTACAAGTGCAGAAGCAATGAAACCTGCCTGCAGCTGCAACTTGCAGACTCGTATGTTTGAATTTGCATTAGCCTGGGATACCTTCATGATGTCTCACTGTGCTACACCGACAGCCAAGAAGAGCCTGGGGGGGAAGCAATGGGGGGTTGTTGTCACAAAGCACAGGCAATACAGTTCTCTGTAAATGCAGCTGATAGGTAAATATCAAAACCATAGAGAGATGAAGAACAATATTGGTACAAGACAAATGGAGGTTAAAATTACCTATATGAATACACATAGGTTAGACAATAAGGTAAACTTTAAAACCACAGGGGAAAAAAAAAAAACCAAACCAAAAAAACAGCATTTCAAGAGAAATAGCAGAAGCAGAAAAACAGAAGGGATGAGGTAGATCTGATACAGCCAGAAAAAGAAGCAGCAATGGTGCAATTACATATGAGGGCAGGAGGCTGGACCTGATAACCTAGATAGTTCCCTCCCCAGCCTATGTTCCTAAATTAAGATGCACAGCCAGCAACCCTGAAAACCTCATCCATTTGCAAAGCTCCAAAACTGAGCAATGACTTTTCTCATCAGAAAGCAAGTGTAGGAAACAAATTCTCATCAGAACACAAACCAATGAAAACTTCTAAATCAGTTTTGAGAAAAATAATTTTCTCATGTGCAAGACAGTCTGAACAATTTGCCATTTTTTCCCCTACAGATTCCAATCAAAATGGAGTTAATCTCATGGAAAACGTTTAAGGTAACTAACAGTAACCACTGTAGGAGTAATATATTTACTCAGGCTACCCATAAGTTAAGATTTAAAGAACTATAAATGAGAAACCACAACCTCCTTCGGGCAACAAGGCTGATGAGGGGTTTGGAGGGCATGTCCTATGAAGAGTGGCTGAGGGAGCTGTGGTTGTTTAGTCTGGAGAAGAAAAGGCTAAGCAGAGATCCTATTGCTCTCTACCTGAAGAGAGGTTGTAGTGAGGCTAGTGTTGGTCTCTCCTCCTAAGTAACTAGTCACAGGATGACAGAAAATGGGTTTAAGTTGTGCCAGGGGAGATTTAGATTGGACACTAGGGAAAACTTTAGAGTGGTGAGGCATTGGAACAGCCTGCCCGGGGAGGTGGTGGAGTCACCATTCCTGGAGGTGTTCAAGAAGCCTGTAGATGTGGCACTTCAGGATATGGTTTACTGCTCATGGTAGTTGGGTTATGGTTGGACTTGATGATCTTAAAAGTCTTTTCCAGCCTTCCTTATTCTATGATTCTGTGATTCCATGATTCTCCACCGAAACACAGAGAAGATAAGAACATGGTGCAAGGGCTCAACAGGAAAAATATTTTCACACTAGAAGAAACTAAAGACTTGCTCATGTAAGGACATACTACTTTGAAGAATTTGTAAGAACAAGAAGAAAATTATCTAGTCTCATAACTGGACAGAATCAGTACAGAGATTTTAATACATCACAGGAAAATCCTTTCAAAACAGTGGACTAAATTCCTCTTGTGAAATCCCCCAAAATGTAAGGGGGCAAAATTAACTCTTGACAGTGGTTGAATGGTATAGTTCTGTAAACCCCATCTATAGGAAGGTCCTGAGAGTCCCACACTCTAAGAGATGTTGTATACTGTGGAGTAGAAGTTGACACACTCAACACAGACTTCCTTGAATATCCTTCTTGCCCAACTCTTCAGCATGCTGGTACAGCGCTGCCCAGAAAACAGCACAGAAAAGGAACCCCGACCTCTCCTTAAAGCCACCCCTAGTTGCATACCTTAAATACCTTTTCATCAAGTTGCTTTTTCTTTTCCCCCACATGTGCCCCAACTTGTTATATGAGCAAATCCAGTGGGGGCTACTGAAAGGTTATATTAATCTCCTTATTCTGTTGTGGAGGCTCATTTACTTCAGCCTGCAGTGCTGCAGTATGTGTTTGCCACCTGAATTACATTCCAAAAGTCATTGCCCATTGAGGGCCTTGTTTCCCTCAATGTTTAGGAAGCAATACAGCACCCATGAAAGGATAACCTGCATATAACAAGAATGTTTGTAAAAATTCTTGGCAATACACACAAATATACAAGACTAGTTCCTTTCCCTTAAAACAAATTTACCTTGCACATAAGGCAAACCTTGGGGTAAGGTATAGGGGTGGGAAGAAGGTGGAAGGGTGGTTGGAAGCCCCTCCTGGGGTCTCTGATTTCTGGCAGGGGGATTGTGTTTCTGTATTACCTTTAACTTGTATATGTCTGTAACTATTCCTGTCTATTGTGTGTATCTCTGCTTGTACATTGTGCTGAGCTGTAAAGAGAGCTTCAGTCCTTAACTTCCAGCCAGCTGAGTCTAGTCTGGGGGATTTTACAAAGTCTGGGTGGGGGGCAGAGAACTCCCAAACCATCACAGACAGCACAAAAAGATAGCAAAGAAAGCCTGAATCAGTATTAAGACACTTTTCTTTGCTGTGCTTAGTGATTTCTATTACCCAGCTTTTAGAAACTGCACTCCTGACATTAGTAATTGACAAGAATAAAGAATAAGCTAAAAGACAGGCTGTGTGCACTGAAAGCAAATTTAGACAGAGTTAATAATACACTTGGCTAGCAAATATAAGCAAAAAAACCAAAACACAAACAAACAAAACAACACACACACACACAAAAAAAAAAACAAAAAACAAAACAACCACAAAGAAACCCAAAACAAAACAAAAACCCAAACCAACTTTGTGGATGTGTTGCACTGGCCCACATGATGCTACTTAAATGAAGTAGGCAGTCTCTTTGTATAAGTTGTAAATGCTTAAACAAAGCAACAGGAATTTACAAGTAGCAAGGGTGGGGGGGGGAGGCATGCCAAGATATTTAAGAGTTTTTACACTGAATAAGCTTTCTTTCAATTGGGTTTCAGATTGGGTGTTTTCAAGCTTCTCCCATCCAACTTCTTCAACAGTAAGGAGATATAAGAGGAAAATACCTGTATCATGTATTTAACATAAAAGCCTTTCAAACCAGCAGGAAGCCTTCAGTTCAACCATGCTTTATGTATGGAAAGGTTAACTAATGGGAGAGGCTTATTAGCACAAATAATACTGCTTCAGCCTTGATCCCCCCAACAGAAGCTAGGCATGCTCAGGCTGCATCAGCATTTAAATTGAGAGAGAAGAAAACCAAGCAGCAGCAACAAAACCATGAAACACCACCTGCTGCTGTAAAACTGTCTTCAGATGTTGTGGGCAATAGCAGCAGATGTCAGTAACAGCAGCTTTCCAGGTGCTAGTATTAAACCGCTCTCTCGGGAAGGAGAAGGAAGGACTGCGAAGCCTTCTGATTTAAGAAAAGATGGATGTTCAGAGCCAGCCAGCTCCAATTCTGAGGCAACAATTCTAGTTACATCATTTCATCTCTAAACCCTCAATTTTCTCATTCTATGATATGTGGGGCTCTTCAGCCTGGAGAGTAGCCTTCCAGTATCTGAAGGGGGTTACAGGAAGGCTGGGGGGAGACTATAGACAAGGTCTTGCAATGACAGGACAAGGGGCAATGGGTTGAAACTGGCAGAGGGGAGAAACTGGATGTTAGGAGGAAGTTCCTTCCAGTGAGGGTGGTGAGACACTGGCACAGGTTGCCAGTGATCACATTCAGTGCTTCTGTCCTCCACAATCTCCCTGGAGGTGTTCAAGGCCAGGTTGGAGGAGGCCTTGAGTGACCTGTACTAGTGGGAGGTGTCCCTGCCTATGGCAGGGGGTTGGAACTAGATGATCCTTGAGGTCCCTTCCAACCTTTCCATTCTATGAACCTTTCACAGACATATCATGATGTACTGTGATTGTATAGCCAGCTGCTTTAAAATTACATGTATACTTGGATGGTTGAGTTCTAGGTGAACTCAAGTTCAGTGTTTCTTTTTCCTCAAAACTGGCTCAGCAATGTCCCTGTAGAATCAGAAAATGTAATACTGTCTTTCATTTCCCATGCAAAACTGTGCAGGACTGGTCTTTTATATTCTCTAGAACGGTAGATTTCTGTCTCACAGACAGCTGCATATCAGAGATCAAGTTGCACTGAGTTTTTAAGTACTCTAAAATTAAAGTTATAGTGCAAACATGTAACATTGTTTGGATTAGCTTATTATATGTTATTAGTCAGTTAGTAATATCTTCCTGTTTAAGATGTTCTTACTAGAGGCTTAACAGAGAAAAAACTCATTTGCTGTAGCTGATACAGCACCAAACAGTTGTTAACCTTTGATGAGAAGGTTACATCAGACACCAAGCTGGGGTAAATTGAACTGACAATTGCCCTTGTATAATTGCTTTTGAGAAGTACTCAGTGTGTCTGAATAGGCACTGACTTATTATTGTACCCTGCTGCTACCCATTAACATGAAGATCAAGAATTTTATTTTACCTTTCTGATGCAACCACAGAGAAGGTGCTAAAGGCTTTAATTATAAACACATTTAATTTAGACTCTATTAGTGCAATTTATTCAGGCATACAAAAGTAAGATGGGTTGGTCCGAAGAAGCATGCTTGTAAGTTGGTGCTTCTTGTAAAGGACAAACCCTCCCCAAATCTTCATTTTCTATTGCTACAGACTATCAATATAAAAGACTTGAGTCTCTTTCACAATGAACACTAAAACCCAAACATTTGTCTCCTTCAGGTCTTGGTTATTTCAAGAGAAGAACTTAACTGGAAGTTGTTTAAGTTTCTTTCTTTGAACTACTTGGAAGAAACTCCACATCACATCACTCTTGACTGGAAGTGGTTTAGGTTTCTTTCTTTGACCCATCTAGAAGAAGCTCCACATCACATGACTCATTTGTATTATTAAAAATAACAATAAAGACAGAAATTCTAAATTTTCTAAACATCAACAGTCGCCCCAGTATTTCCTTGTTTACTCACTCACTGATAAGTTGTGTATGAAAATGTGAAAATCCCAACTATTAGCTCTGCAAAAGCAAGCCAGTTCCAGTTTTATTGAAATTATGATACATTATATAGCCCTAGAAGCCTCTACATAAACACTATAGTCATGGGGAAGGGTAAAGTATTAAGCAAAACACAGGATTTGTTTAGAAAACGTAGAAGAACAAGCAGTAACATCTATTGCTGTATAGTGTGTTTGGGCAGATACTGTGAGACACTCTGAGATTCTATCATTTAATAGCAATTCCTAGAACCACAACAAATCCTAAGACAAGCCTTGACAGACTGAACAAATTTCAAGCTTTAGAGTGTATTTTAAACAGAGGCTTTACACTTAGGGATGACTTTGTCTCATAAGGAAGCCCATTAAGATTTTCTCTTCTAATTAGGAGTGTTTGGTGGGGAGGGGGGTTTAAACTTCTGTACTTACAATGAAGTGCTAGGGTCTCCCTTTGCAATGTGTACAATGCTAAGATGGGCAGAAGTGCATTCTGGAAAAAAAATTATGTTCTTTCTGTCCACTATATGAAATTGTACATTAGTGGAAGTCTGTTTGCTTGATGATGTAGCAAAGCTCTCACTCTTGAATCAGGAAAGGCAGTGCATTTAGTCATGGCTGTCTCTTTAAGACAGGTTTCACACAATTAGTCATGTAACTTCCCACTGATTCTTCCTTCATCTCCTCCAATTCTTAATTTTCACTCTTCATTGTCCAGCTGAACTCAGCTGCTCTGCAGAGCCAAAGCCCCAGGATTATTTTCAGATTTGTGACTCTAACTTCTGGTCCAACTGGCATCTGCCATTCCTGCTAACGTTGCCCTACCAGCTCTTTTTTTCCTCTATCTCTAATCAGCTTCTCAGTCTTCAATAACAACAGCTAAAGCACTACCAGCCACACACAAACTGCAAGTGAGGAGTTAATGAACCCCTGTATCAAAGCACTAAGCTTCCACACTGCCTGAATGGAGCTAGGATCTAAAATCCATCATCTTTAGCCACAGGACATCAGCCTGCTATTTCCTGCACCATTGCATTGAGCTATGTACATTCATTCATACACCTGGTACAGATTCTGGCAATAAAGCTGGGACTGAAGATTAAAAGGTCATTGCGACAACTTGATAGGGCATAGTGCCAAACTGTGTCAGCCATAAACAGGCATGGCAAGGTGAGATGCTCTTTAACCTTCAAAGGGTTAGTCTCAACTCATGATCTCCTATCAGAGACACTTTCTCAAGAGCTAGTAGACAAAAGTAAATGGCCCATTCCTATGCATAATGTGAACTAGCTCAACTATAATGAAAATGGATTTTAACCATCTTTCCAAAATAAAAAACAGAAGGAACAACACATTTTTAAGTTGGTTTGAAAACTGAAGGCCCATTTTCTTTCTTCAAATTCGTTTTCCTTTACTAATTCTTCAGTGCTCTAGGGAATAATAAACGCAGCATGTACAAACACATGGGACTTCATAGACCCAAAAAGGACAGAAGAAGACTAAGGGCATTTGGGAACAGGATCCTTGAGTGTTTAAATAGAATAATTCCATTAGAAATAAACATTTTAAGTAATCTTTGGCAATTTTACATCAGTTGACAAAACAGCCACTGACTGTGTGACAAATTTACCCTGGCCAGTAAAAAAAACAAAACATCCACACAGCTGTTTGTTCTATTATGCCTCCCTAGACAGGAGAGAAAAACAAAAGGGTAAAAGTGAGAAGATTTGTGAACTGAGAGGTAAACAGTTTATTAAACTGAAGCAAAGCCTCAGTACTTCCCATCAGCAGGTAGATGTTGAGCTCCTTCCTGGTACGCAGGGGCTCAGCCCATGTAACTCTTGGAAAGAGACAGGCCATAACTACCAGCATCCCCTCCTCCTTTCCCATCATTTGTGCTGCTGAGCACAACATCTCATGGTACAGAATGTCATGGAATGGTTTGAGTGGGAAAAGACCTTCATTTGATTCCACCCCCTCTGTCATGGTGCTCAAAACCTCATCCACCCTGGCTTTGAACGCTTCCAGTGAGGGGACATCCTCAACTTCTCTGGGCAGCAGGGCCTTACCACCCTCAAAGTAAAGAATTTCTTCCTAATATTTAATCTAAATCCACCCTCTTTCAGTTTGAAACCATTACTCATCTCTGCACTCCCTGATAAAGAGTCTGTCCTTCTCTTTCCTGCAGGTACCCTTCAAGTACTGACATGAACACCCCATTGGTCAGATTGGGTTAGCCGCCCTAGCTGTGTTCCCTTTCAAATTCTGGCATACACTCAGCCTAATCACTGAAGTCTGCATTTATTGAGGTTCATATTTTAACGTGATAGTCATCCTTCAGGGTAATTTTACCATCCTCAGTCAAGAGTCTTCAATGACAATGCATGCTTACTAAGCATGCTGTGACAGATGAAAAGCAATGCATTGGACTTCAGAGTACTTTCTTACATTTTGGTACTTAAATTGCACATTAATCATAGTCTTTACACATTTCTGTCCTTGTGTCGTGGGAGGCCTAAGCAGGCCAAAATAGGTTTATACATGTCCTGGTTTGCCCAGATATGTTTTTCTCCTCACCCTCCTTCTGTTTTGAGGAGAAGCAACTATAGGAAATAAAACAAAAGAACCTGGAGTGGCTGAGTCTGAGGACTGTGGCCTGTCCAGACTTGTTTTGAACCCTGCAGTAAACAAGGCACACAGGGTTGCCTTGTGCAAGGCTGTGCCCTGCCCAAATTTGGGTAAAGCAAGCCTATGGCTTCACCTCATATGGTCAGGCTTGGCTAACTGCCATTCTGATTGGCTATTCTGTGTCCAAAGGCCCAGTAGTCTCAGGTTGTATGGATAAAAGATGAGCAGGGAGCACAGTGTGTGCTCTGCCATTGTATCTGCTCTCTGCCATTGTATTCATGCTGCCTTATATTCTGAACTGCCTGGAAACTGACTGCCAAGAGCTTACCAGGAACAGGCTCTAAATGCCTCCACACAATCGACCTGCACAGCCAGGCTGACACCGTGCTGAGACTGCACATGGCATTGCATCCTGCCTGCACCTGAAAGCCTCCTGCCAAGACAGGAAGTCCAGAGATATACAGATCATCCAGAGAGTCAGGATCAGGTCAGAGCTTGTCTGCCTCCTTTCCCCAGCACCCAGAAGCCTGGGAAATATCCAAAGCCTCTAACGGCTTTGAGACCACCGGTGGCAGCCCCACCATGTGCTTTGGGTACTGCTCAATGATACCTGCAAGTAGATACTTCAATCCTCTTGTAACTCACCATTGCCTTCTGCCATAAGCAGAAAGGAGGTCCTTGAGCCCATCTAGTGGGCAAGTGGAGTATTGACCACAAGTGGTGCACTGACTGCAAAGCCTTCTCTGCCAGTTCAATCGAGTTCAATTCATGTTATATATTATCAGTAGGCATTGCTAGGGACTGTTGTAACCTGTATATAAAGTTTCCATGACCAATGCAAAGAACAGATTATTATTAAAAATGAGTGATCGGGGTGGTGAGAGTTCTGAATATTGAATATTAATAAACAATATTAATTTTTTAAAATATCATCTCACATCAATTAATTACCCCTTCACTACTCCTTACCCAGAGAAGCCAGGATCCTCTTGCAAACAAGTTCAATGTAAAACTTTATCAGTCATTTTTATTTTTCTGTCTGAGGACAAGTAGTAACTGACTGTATACATCCTGCTGATCTGCTTCAATGTTGTTTAACACAGATGCACTTAAATCATCCTCTTATGATCAGCATAAGAAATGGAATGCAACTAAGATGCAAGCCTCAGCTAGAGATGACTGCCATCCTGAGCAGAAAGTAAAATGAAACTTTCAACTTACATTTATTAATACAGATAATTATAGAAAGGAGGTAAATGCTTGTGATGTGCTCTGTGAAATCCTCAGAACCCATCTGCAATGCAATAGCTCAATGCTTGCTAGAGTCTCCTAAATTACCCATTGTTGCTAGGGGACAGTACTCCCACTCCAGTCCTCATAGTGACTGCACTCTATCTAGCCCACATAACTAAGCAGAAATCTACTCCATTACACACAGTAGAGGTCTTGCTTGGGAGGCAAAAATACTTTCAAGGTACTACAGTGTGTGTATATATATATATATATATATAAAATCACATTTTAAATGAGGACTATCTTGCCAATCTCATTATCTTAAATAACATGCAACCTGAGTTAAAGGCATGCATAACTATTCTGCTGTAGCTTCAAGAACTGCCAAACCACAGCCACACATATTTATAGAAAATATATATAAAGAAATGAGAGATTCTGCAGAATGTTCATACACTAACAGCAAATCATAACAGCTTCCCTACCCCCCATTCAGCTCATTTGCCATCTTACCTAGAAGGTTAGCAGTCATAGTTTCAGGTCTTCATGTGTACCTTAATTCTCAGCTAGCACCTATTAAAGACACTATATCCCTAACAGAAAGCTATATATTAAGATAATTGAAGACACTATGTCCCTAACAGAAAGTTATATATTAAAATAGTTTTTTATATCATAACAGTTCCAGGAGACCTGCAGAGCTCTCCCTCACATAGGTTGCTGGATTTGGTCTTGGTGGAAAGTGTTTTCAGAAGATCTGGTTTAGGCTTTCTAAGGATCCAGCTTGAAAGCTCGTCCTCATTCTCTGGAGTAGGCAGTCTAGCCACTCATTCATTAGTTGCTCACTTCCTCAGCTAAATGTGTTACACAAGATGATGTCTCCTCTACCCACTCAGTCAGTAAACAATTTGTTTAATAAAGCAGCCTTTGCCCCACTTTGCCTTTTGGTGGTCCGCTGGCATGCTTTCGCTTGAAACCTCTTTCCCTGAATATATATCATGTATCCATCTGCAGGGGCTCATAAGCTGTGTCAACATCATGAGGAGAAATGTACACAGCTCCTTACTGTTTCTTGAATTAAATGAGACATGATGGGCATTAAACACTTTGGAATTGATAATTGCTTAGGAGACACTGATACTTCAACACTTCTGTTACACTTCAAGAGCTGTATCAAACTCAAAGACTTACTCTACACTGGTTTAAAGCCTGGAAAGGCAAGAACAACAACACTATTCTGAATACGCATCAGTGCAAACAAGATCGAGATATGGAGGGGTGAAGCAATTTGTATTCACAAAAATTAAACTCAAACAAACTAAGAGTTCCATACAGTAATAAAAAAGGAGATCTAGAATGATGAAACACACACTTTAAGAGAAAATTGTATCCAGAAAGACGGCAAAGGCAGCTAAAAAAACCCCAGCAAAATACAAGAAACAGAAGCAGAATCCCACATTTTCATAGTTTATAGCCTGTTGATATTCTCTCTGTGAAATAAAATTGGTTACCCTAAGAAGAACCCTCTCATTTCTACTTTCTTTGGCATAAAAATGAAAATCTTTTAATGCCCACTCTCAGTTTGCCTTAAGAAAGATTCAATTATTTTATATTAAGGAGACTCAGTTCATCATAGACCCTCTATAAAACTCCTCCCAAAATCACTACTACTATATAAAATCCTCAAATCACTACCACCGTCTATAAAACTCCTCCCAAAATTAATATCTGTGCTGCTTTGAGGTTAATTGAGATATTTTAGTGGAGAAAATTATATTATAGGCTGTGAAAAGCAAACACTGGTGATGTCTGCTTCACTCACAGGCTTGCTGAGATGGATAAGAACAAGGACACAAACATAGATACACAGAGTCTCTTGGTCTCTCTGGGAGCCAGTGTGTCTTCTCCTCTCTGCTGAGTAACCTAACTAACCAATCTGCTTCTAACTCCCCTGTCCGATCCTCCAAACTCACCTTGCATGTAAGGCAGACCCTGGAGTAAGGTAGAGGGGTGGGAAGAAGGTGGAAGGGTGCTTGGGAGCCCCTCCTGGGGACTGATTTCTGGAAGAGGAATTGTGTTTCTCTATTACATTTATCTGTAACTATTCATGTTTATTGTGTATACATCTGCTTGCACATTGTGCTAAGTTTTAATAGAACTTCAGTCCTTAACTTCCAGTCTAGTCTGGGCCATTTTACAAAGTGTGTGGGGGTGGGGAACTCCCAAACCATCACACTACCATTTTTCTCCAGAAGTAGAGTTTACTGTTTTCAAGCAATTCAGAAACTGGACCGGTCTCACAGCACCATTCTGAATGCCCGGAAGTGAGATATCAGTTTACAACAGAGATCAAAACAAAAGCCTGCATAATAACCAACAGTGCATGCAGATAGGTGATTTCTCTCCATAGTCATCACAAGAATAACAACTATTATCTCCTGCAGCTGCCTTCCTTTCTTCATTTGATCTCTAGAAAGATTTTTACATTTTGTAAATTACAAAATAGGTGTAGCAGGGTAAGATGAGCAAACATATGTAAACATTCAACCACAGCTCTTAAAAGGTAGCTTTTTAGGCATCCATTGTGGAAGGCACTTCTCTGGGACAGGTGTGGACTTGGTGCTTTGAATGAATTGTCAGGGGGGAAGAAAAAAAAAACATCTTTAAGGATGGATTGATGCTATAACAACACTCACGTTCCATGCACTCCAGTCTGTTCCCACAAACACCCTGCGCTTTATATATGACACTGATCTGGATGATATGCCATCCATTTTCACAGAGCTGTCAGTTTATGCTTCGCTGTGAATAAGGAGAGAAAACTGTTTCAGAGAATTTACATTTTTGTCACATAAACCAGACGCCCTAGTTGATGAATTTCCACAGCTTCTGAAAGACTCACGATTTAAAAATTAATCCGAAAAGAGCAAGTGTAAATTTAATAAGTCAGTACATAACCCGTTGATAAGGTAACTTATTCTGACATTAAATTACATAAATAGATATTACAATAAACACTCTAGAACATACATGATATTCAAAAAGAAGGTAAACAGTTCAAAAGTTTCCTGATTGTCGTGGTAGGCCTA
>VWYK01035031.1:315-10830 GCA_013399775.1 Semnornis frantzii
TAATCAGAGGGCTGTACTACAGTAGTTAACATCCCTGACTCGGGCCCCAGGGAGGCAGAAGACCTCCCTGTGGGAGGGGTCTGGCCATCATATGGGGCCCTCTGTTCCTTTCAGAAGGGAATCACCAATAACCCTCCTCTTTTGGCTACAAGTACTGATGTGAGGGGGCACTGATTTACTTTAGTCAACCCCCCAGATGGTGTTACCTCTGCCTCCAAACCCACCTCAACCTTTAGTGCCCTATATCTGTTGTGCAAGGGCAACTGAGGGAGTGAGGGGGGCTGGAAGGGGTTTCCCTCACCCCTTCTGACAGGCACCTGTGTTTAAGGCTCTGTTTACTTGTGTATATAATTACATTATATACTTGTGTATATAATTACATTAGAATCGGTCTAAACCTGCTGTCCCTCAGCTTCAAACCATTGCCCCTTGTCCTGTCACTAGACATCCTTATAAAAAGTCCCTCTCCAGCCTTCCTGTAGGTTCCCTTCAGGTACTGGAAGGCAGCTATATTGTATATTGTAAGGCAGATATATTGTACTGGAAGGCAGCTAGAAGGTCCCCCTGGAGTCTTCTCCAGGCCAAATGACTCCTGCTCCCTCAGTCTATCTTAAATCTAAAAGTCTAAACAAGTCTGAGCTGTTCTTGATGGTTGTGGCTTGATGACTGTTAGCAGCAGCCATGTGAATCTTCCTTCTAGCAGACTGGAATGTGAGAAATAACCCCTGTGTAAATCTGTGTAGAAAGACTCTGGCAGGAGCAGGGTGGTACAGAACAAGTTCCTCTCCCACCAGTACATCTCAAGCACCACAATCCAAATGGCATCCTGCTGATTGTTATCTGAATGTCCTTAATTTTGTTTCATTTAACCCACTGCATTGATTGTTGAGGTGATAGGAGGTTGTCAGAGCAGCAAGGTTAGTACTCCAAATTTCAAATATTTTTTAAAGAAATGTTAAAATATATTAGCCAAAATTGGTCTTGTTTAATTCTCGTTACCTCAGGCTTCAAGTTCAAACTGATCTCTTGAGTTATCATTCTCAACTGCTGGACAGAACACTAAAGAACACAGGAAGGCAATAGATTTTCCCCTCAGAAGAAATAGGTGATGTGTTTTCTGAAGCCACATGAAACCTGGCTAGATGAAAGCCAGAGAAACTTGCTAGGAGACTTTTCTCTCTCTGTCCTGCCAGTTCACCACTGCCCCAAAACACAACACCCTTCCTGTTCTAGCCATGGACTTGGTCCAAAATTGACAGTGGAGCGTAACATGTTTTTGGAAGATGGTTGAAAACCCAAGAGGGAGACATCACCACACTGCAACATCTGTTCTGAGTGACCTCTTCACAGTCAATGTCCTGAGGTCTAGGTGAGGTCATTAGTTTATAAACCAGTTCCAAGCTTGGTAACTGTCTAGTAATGTCTTACACTGCCTTTCTATTTCCAGAGCAGGAAAATGGTCTTGAATTTTCCTTCAGGTAACACCCATCCTGTTTCATTCATATACTGTCCTACCTTCCTCCTCTGGCTTCTTCTCTTCATCTTTGGATGACCTTTTAGATGTTGATTTGTTTGCTGGAGGAGTTGGTGATGGCTTTGGCGTGTGTGCTGAAAGAAAGAAACCCATCTATTAACAGGAATGTTCACAAGTGCTTGGTGCCAGCTATAGAAGAGGAAAGTGATTACATTTAAGTGACTGACTTCCATGTACATTTCAGTTTGTTCCTATCTATAGGATTTTTTTACAGTAGTATTCAGGGGAAAATGAGCACAAATCCCCTTTGGATCTGAAGGCGTTTCATCACAGAGGGGAGAAATGTTCTTCCCAGAAAGTTGAGGTCAAGCATTTTTTGCTAACAGCAATTCTGAGGTGGGAAAAAGATGCATTCTGAGTGCTACATTCTGAAAACCTGCCAAGTTTTTGATTAAGGATGACTTGGGTTTTCTTGTAGTTCTTGAATCCTAGATTTGGTTTGTTTGGAAAGGACCTGTAGGATTATGGAGTCCACCCATTCTCTAACTCTACCAAGGCTGGTGCTAAACTGTGGCCCTTGGCACCACGTCTCTGTGTCTTTAAAACACCTTCAGGGTCTGGGATTCAACCACCTCCCTGGGCAGCCTGTTCCAGTGTTTGGGAACCCTTTCAGTGAAGAAGCTTCTTCTAATGTCTAACCTAAACCTTCCCTGGTGCAACTTGAGGTCATTTCCTCTCGTCATATAATTTGTTACTAGGGAGAAGACACTGACCCCCATATCACCCAACTTTTTCAGATCCCTGTATAGAATCTTAAGCAGATGAAGATTCCCTCCCAACTTAGTGTAGTCTACAAGCTTACTGAGGGTGTACTCAATCCCCAGAGATATGATAATTCTACCAAGTGATCATTTTGGAGAGACATCTCGGAAGCAGTAATTTTCTTGAAGGAGACATGAGCTATAAACCAGCCATGAACCTAAGAAATAACACAAGGTCTAAGTATTAAGTAAACTCCTGTTAGGCTGAAATTTAGGAGAAACTGGAAGTTTGTATTTTGATTTTTCCAACTAAATCATAGAGTGGCTTAGGTTGGAAGGGCTCTTGGAAGTCATCTACTCCAACGCCCCTGCCATGGGCAAGAACATCTCTTAACTAGACTTGGATGCCCAACACCTCATCCAGTCTGACCTTAAACACCTCCAGGGAAGTTTTCTGCATCCAGTAAGAGGTAGAAAATATTTTTAATTCATTGTTGGGTCAAGTTGTAAAATGAAAAGTGAGACTTCTTCCTATCCTTGCAGAAGGTTTTTGTTAGTTGTGAAGAAAGATTGATGGAGCTTAAAGAACCTGCAGAATTGTTTTAGGTCCACCTAAAGGAGCAAGTGCCATAGGTCTGTGTAATCAGCTTTTTACAGAAGAAGAGGGACTTCTGTCTCATAAGGTGATGCCTGTGGTGTCAAAGCATTTACTTTCATCACAAGGTGGTACTCCAGGTAAAGTTGGGTGTTTGACTATATCCTGAAGATTTTATTGAGAAAGAGAAATTAATTGTTGAATTAAATTACTTTGGGAGCTGAATCAGCTTTCAGAGGAGACAGGAGTGGGGGGAAATATGTTGGACATTCCTTAACTATGTATGTATGTATTCAGGGGATACAGGGCTTCTGGAGGGTAGAAAAGATGAAAGTGCTCTCTAGGTAGCCATTATAAACTTTGCTTCACTGTACAGAACAAAGCATGCATAAGATACAGAAACAGCAGAATTATTTCAGGAGGTTTAACAGGTTCCTCAGTGACTCACAAACAAAATCCTAATACATTGAGTACAGCAGGAGGCCATCTTAGGGGGGTTTTATTGTTGGGTTTTGCTTTTTTGACAAAAAGTAATAGCAAATATAAGTAACTAAAATACCAGAAGAAACTCTCTAAGATGAAGAGCAATTGGTTAACTTTTCTGTATATTTGAGGTGGACAAGTGAAACAGCTATGTGAGAGCTCCTACACCCAGCAGAAGGACAGAGGTTTTAAGCAATCTCAGAGACTGCAGACTCACCTCAAGACACTTCCAAGACATTTATCCTTCTCTAGACATCAAGTCAGAAAGTGCTGAATACAGGATCTATTTTAGTATCAATTACTGTGCAGCTGAGCAGCAAACCTGATCTGTTCTACCAGCACTCGGGGACTGGGAATGGTTGGTGAAGTGAACCCAATGATAATCCATAACTCATCTGTTTGTTCAACTGCTCGCTTTGGGAGTTGGCTGCCTTGGAGGTTGCCTGGTCTGTGAACACAGCAACCTGGTGCCAGCCCATGGTTGCCAAGTGTGCTCACAGGAATCAGTTTAAGTCTGTAAGCAGCAGAAAGTTTAAGGACATGATGAAATGAGATGTTCTGTGGTTGTTTTCTAGACTGCATTTCAAGTGCTAGTTTTGTCAAAGGTAAAGTGAAGGTGAAACTGCACCTCCAGATCTTTACCTTTGTGCTTGATTAGTAAACAGATTGGCTAACCACCTCGTTCCGCAGTGACAAGCAGAATATGCAAAAGAAATTGTGGGTTGGTGTAATTCTTCCTCAAAATGAATTTGCAGCCTAAAGGTTAAATGTGCTTTTCTTTAAAGTTCCTCTTGCTACATCATGAATTAGTAACTGCTTCAAACCAGGCAGATCCTGCCATCCCTCCCTCTTGCTTTCTAGGACAGGTTTCTGTTCTGGGCTCTCTTCTCAGTTTGGATTTGAGGTGGAGGTGATCTAGGACAACTCCCTCTCTGAGCTGCCAGTGACTGCAGTAACCAGAAGGATATGGTCTGAAGGTCCCAGTGGCACTATCCCAATGCATGGAGTAGTAAGTCTCCACTTTGCGTGAGTGGGGAGGTTGAGTGGGACCTTTCTTCATTGTTAATTTTTCTTAAGATGAGCTAGGCATTTTACTGCAATGTGCCACTCATTCCCCCCAGCTTCTGTCCTTGACATCTCTTTAAGGGACATCAGTAAAAGAAGTGCCCATGCAGAACCTGGCCTTACAGATACTCTTCTGAGAGTAAATTAGAGTATGGCTAGTACCAAAAGAGGCTAACAAAGTCATACAGTGGTTCCACAGAGTGGACCTTAAAGGTCATCCAGTTCCGACCTCCCTGACCGAGGCTGGGACACCTTCCGCTAGACCAGATTGTGCAAGACCTCATCCAACTTGACCTTGAACACTTGAAAACAGAACACTTGAAAATAAAGCTTCACTTTCAGAATTTGTATCTTGCTGATAGCTGCCAGTGTATCTACCTGTATGATGTGTCCACCCTTCAGAAAACGTCCCGTTTATTTTTGAAAGCAGGTCACTATTTTTGTTTTGTTTTTTCTTCTAAGATGCCTGTGGAGTTAATCACAGAATCACAGAGGGTGGAAAGGACCTCTTGAGATCATCTAGTCCAACCTCCCTGTCAGAGCAGGTTCAGTTAGAGCAAGTTGCACAGGAGGGTGTCCAGTTGGGCTCTGAATGTCTCTAGAGATGGAGACTCCACTACCTCTCTGAGCAGCTTGGTCCAGTGCTCCACCACCCTCAACAGAAAGACGTTCCTCTTCATATTTAGATGGAACTTCCTGTGTTCAAGTTTGTGCCTGTTACCTATTGTCCTGTCACTGGGCACCACTGAAACAAGACTGGTCCTATCCTGCTGACGCCCACCCTTTAAGCATTGATCAGCATTGTTCCCCTCTCAGTCTTCTCTTGTCCAGACTCAAAAGCCCCAAGTCCCTCACCCTGTCTTCATTAAGAGAGATGTTCTAGGCCCCTAATTGACCTCTTTGCTTGTGCCCTCTCAATCAGTTCCCTGTCCTCCTTGAACTGGGGACCCATAAACTGGACACAGGAATCCAGATGAGACCTTATCAGGACAGAATAGAGGGGAAGGAGAACCTCCATTGACCTGCTGAGCACACTTTTCTTGATGCACCCCAGGATGCCATTTGCTTTCTTGGCCATGAGGGCACGTTGCTGGCTCATGGTCATCCTCTTGTCCATCAGGACTGCCAGGTCTTTTTCCACAGAGCTGCTTTCCAGCAGGTCAACCCCCAATGGGGGATCCACGGGGTTATTGCTCGCTAGGTGCACTTGCTTCCTGCGATTGCTGGGTGGAAGCACAGCCTGATGGTGTCAGCCACCCCTCCCAGTTTGGTATCAACAGCAAACTTGCTGAGGGCCCACTCCGTCCCTTCATGCAGGTCTTTGTTGAACAACCGGATCTAATACTGACCCCTGGGGTACACCACTTCTTATGGACCTCCAACTAGACTCTGCCACTGACCACAACCCTCTGAGTTCTATCTTTCAGTCAGTTTTCAATCCCCCATGTTTTCTGAGAACCCAAAGCATCTCTGTTTAAATCTAAGGAAAACACAGCACTGAAGAAATTTCTTACCCTCTTTGCAGTATTTGGTGTAGTCCGGGCAGCATTTGCCGTACCTTTCGCAGTCTGCATCACAGTCACACTCCCTTCCTCTTTCAAAGGCTTCAAAGCAACGTCCTTCACAGGAGATTGCTGTGTAGGGCAGAACAAGAGAAATCAGCATTTCTGGCTGGCTCATGTTTAACACTGGGACCTTTCTACAGTGAAGCCTTTTGCTTGAGCTGATGCAAAGAACAGCTTCATAGACTCAGGTGGTTGTTCTGGGCTAATCCAGAACTTGTGGGATTGTTTGGATCAGGCTGTGCAACCAGGACTGCACTTTGCCATTGCAACATTGTGAGACCGTTTGGAATTTAGTGTGCAATAAAACTTGTTCACTTTAGCTAGGTCCCATCATAGAAGAGTTCCATTTCCCTAACAGAATAGCAGTTATCCAAAGGGATTTGCATAACTGCTATTGAAATATTCAGCTATCAGACATCCAAAGGGATTTGCATGACTGCTATTGAACTGTTCAATTATCAATTATCCAAAGAGATTTGCATAGCCACAAATATATTCAATATTTCAATTCTGAATTGGGGTTTCATGGAAAGTGCTCATTAAGGTGCCACTCTGTATCCAGGGCGATGTGTCTGCCAAAGTACTTCTGAAAAATCATTTCTCTAAATAGGTCATGACCTGCTGGGCAAGCAGTGACACTTAATTGTGTCAGTGACTTAAAGTTACACAGAGTGGCTGGTTTTGAAAAGTTATCCCAATTTATTTAATACAGCTCTTAATTTAAGAGTACTAAAGGATTATCTATTCATTTACTATTAAGGGACTTGAACATCTGTCTTGTGAAGAAACACTGAGAGACCTGGGGCTGTTCAGTGTGAAGAGAAGGCTGAAAGGGGTTCTTATCAATGTCTATAAATGTCTGAGTGGTGGCTGTCAAGATAAAGGTACCAGGCTGTGTTTAGTGATGTCCAGTGATAGGACAAGGAACAACAGGTACAAGCTGAAACGCAGGAAGTTCCACCTCGACTTGAGGAGGAACTTTTTGGTATGAGGATGCTGGAGCCCTGGAGCAGGCTGCCCAGAGGTTGTGAAATCTACTCTGGAGACTTTCAAAACCTGCTTGAATGCATTCCTGTGTGACCTGCCCTAGGTGATCCTGCTCTGGCAGGGATGTTGGACTCAATGATCTTTAGAGGTGCCTTCCAACTCCTGACATTCTATTGATTCTATGATCTATCATGTTTTTCCCTGATTAATTACCACATACTTGAACATTTATTTATTTATTTAGTCACTACAGTACTTCTGCTTCATATCAAAAATGGCCAAATGGTTGCAGACGTCAGCAAAACACTCCTGCGCTATTGTTCAAGGAAAAAAAAATGGTCCTAAACTTTTATTAAATGTTACCTAGATGCCAGATAACTTTCAAGTCTGGCCTACCATAAATAGCCAACAATTGAAATGCCTCAGGATATACTTTCAATTATGAAAAATGCTGGTGTCCTCTTACAGGTAAAAATGAGGATGGCAAGACTGAAGTGCAAGTGTTTGCAGTGTGCAGGATGAGCATTTCGAAGGGTGTTCTCTGCATTTTGAACAGCACTCAGCCTGTGCTACTGGATCTAAGAAGTCTTAGCTTGCACCCATGATCTCACTACAATGACAGTGTAGTGTAACAGACCGCAGTTACCTAAACCACTGATAGCTTTTACATTGGTGATTCAAGAGGAAATATATTTTTTTTTTACTCTCAGTACATCAGTTTGAAATGCCTACATTTATTTACATGATACAGTTTTGCATATAAACAAAGGCTATAAAATAATACTCATCCAACCTGCTTTTCCCTCAAACTCTGGTCATAGTTCTGATCGATGAAAGGACACCCTCTGACTTTGGATAAGACCCTACAGCCTCCACACATTTTAAATTTGAGTCACAATGCCCCAGAATTTCTTTGTGGAAAACCTTAAATTTTCTCCTTTTTTTTTTTTTTTTTTTTTAAATAAGAAGCATACAGGTACAGTGCAAAGGCCCTAAGGAAAAGAAAACAAGCAGCAGACAAACCGTCTTCCCCCTCCTCTTGCCTAGACCCACTCTTCTGAAAAGCAAAACCGTTTTCTCAGTGATAGCCTGTGGCTACACAGTTTTGATTTAAGTGGCTTGTGAGGTTAACACTGAGGTTGGGGCCAGGGGTGGAGAACAAAACGTGTATGAGAGGAGAACAAGGACACAGCAAGTTGAGAGACATTTAAGCGTTCAGAGGAGGCGCTGGTGTGGTAGGGAGTTGAAGCAAACAGGATGGGGAAGTCTTGCTGATAGGAACTGGCTGCATTTGGGAACTTACCCGTTGTGCAGACTTTCTTGTAGTCAGGGCAGCACTCCATGTAGTGATGACAGCTAACATCACACTGGCAGTCATGCTGTCTAGAATACCCTGCCCCACATCTCCCTGTACAGCTTGATGATAAATCTAAAATCACACAACACTGCTGTAAACATTGCCAAACCAAAAGGCCACAGAAGGACATGCTGAATTTTGAACCAGCAAGAGCAATCTTTTTTTCTTATGGAATGCATTTGCTCACTGGTTTTTGTGGAAACTGGGGGCCTGGTCAAACCCCTCCTGAAGACATCAGAGGTTTGCTGTGAGCCAGCTTGAGGACCAGCAGCAGATGCTCAGGTTAGAGGCGTGTTTCTGCTGTTTCAGGGACTAAGATCTCAGGGATTAATTGGTAATAATTCAGCATTATGACCATAGCAGCTCTGGCATCCAAACCAGCCTGTGCTGGTATATCAGCCAGACATTAGCTTGTTTTGCAGACAACTTCTCTCTCTTGGCTCAACCTAGGTATAGTTATAGACTTGTGTCTGCACATCTCTACTTGACAGACCAATTATATCTCTCTGACCTTTGGTAATGCTCTTTGTAATAACCAAATAGAATCAGTTTAGCTTGCAAACTGGTGAGCACTGTCCTAATAAGTGGAGGTCACAGAGCTGTCTTTACTGGAATTTTTCATAATCTACCTGCCCTCTGCATTGTTTGTTTTGTTTTTTTCCCCTGAGGTAAGAGAGGACTTTGGCATCAACCGTGAAGTTAGGAACAGTTGTGATCTAGTCCTGCAATCTTCTATAAAGTGCTTTGCATTTTTTAATTAGGCAATCACTTGTTAGCAGGCTAACTTAAAAGTTCATCCCTCAACAACTTTACTGCTAGATTGCTGTAGTGTCAGAATATGCTAAATAATAATAAATGGTGCAGGTCACACTGGTAAGCAAGACGTCAGGAGCTCCGCTTTCAAACTGCAACCATTCCATCTCAGCAGTGCTTTGTTACCTACCACTGCCAGGTCGGATATTCACCCTGCATCACCTCCCCTTCCTACAGGAAATCTCTACTAACACAACATACTAGCAGCTTCTTCTGGAAATGAAACATACAGGACCACAAGTGAAGCGCCCCTAAATGCAAACAAAGAAGCTGAACAATCAGCAAGCTCAAACAGCATTAGAATAATCAGCTGAAACACTGAGGAACAACAAGAAAATAACAAGAAATAACAACATGTAACACAGCACAACACCAAACACAACTTCTAGCAGCGCACACTTCACCTGTGTGTCTGCATGAAGGACCACCATGAGATAACAAATAATTACATAAGTAGTGATTTTCAGCAGCTGGTATAATGTTTGTCTCCACTTTGTTACAAATAGTGATGTGGGAGTAGGGAATAAAAAGAGAAGTTAATGGGCTCTTAATATAAGAATGTGCTGGTTTGAGGCTAATTGGAATACTTTAATGAGAGAAATTAGATCATTGGTTGTAACAAAGAAAATAATGATGATGAGAAGATACAGGCACTGTCTGTAATGGGTAAGTGTCAAATATATTGCACCTTTCCTCATGGGAAGAAAAAATATACAAAAATAACACCTTCTGATTCATTTATTTGTTTGAGGTTTGGGACTTGTAAGTTAAGTTACTTGTACAGAAAATGCCCGTGTGGTTCTAGCTGCCCTTGGGAAGAGTTGTGATTTCTGCTGAAAATTGTAGGAGTGCTTCTGCCAACTAAAGAGGGTGTCATGTCATACTGCAGGTCAGATCTGATCACTGCAGTGCCCTGGTGAGCTGCTCAGATGCACAAATATTAGGTCTTCTACTATCAAGCAGTAATAAATCATTTGTTACTGGCGAAGAATGCACAAACTTTTCATTATAATGACTTGAGAGCTGTGACAGAACAGGCCTTGCCAGGCTGCAAGTTCTTCTGTTTCTTCTGTGCTACGTTAGTTAGGAATCAATTATAGAGCTTTGAGAGCAGATAAATATCTGCAGTATTAGACAAATAGTTGCTAAAAATTGACAATTATTTGGTGATAATATTGCATTTAATGGCAAAACACTCAGCATGGTATAGACATTCCGTTCTCTGAACCTGTTGTGTTTAAATATTTCTAGCCAAAACTATGTGGGTCTTGTAATTTTAGATTTTTCCTTGATCATACTACAAATCCCTTGGGCTAAATATGTCAGTCTGAGGAAAAGAGGATCTGTAGAATATGTCTACAGACAAGTAGGTTCACCGCATGAATGTAATTCACAATGTCTGTTCCTCCAACCAA
>VWYK01035033.1:3815-14382 GCA_013399775.1 Semnornis frantzii
GAGACCAGAAGGGAGAGGGGGAGGGAGACCAGAAGGGAGGGAGCAGACTGGAAGAGGAGGGAGGGAGGAGAGCAGAGGAGGAGTGAGCAGCTGCTGCCTCCAGACAGGAGCTGCAGCAGTGGCCTGGTGCTGGGCACTCACTGCGTAGTCCTGGTAGGGAATCGCTGCCCACTTCACCAGGCGCGAGACGATCTTGGTGGGGAAGAGATGCTGGCACTCGCTGGAGACTGGCACCACGCCGTGCTCTGAAAGCAAGGACAAAGCCACCTGAGCCAGGGAGGGCTGGGGACAGAGCTGTCACCGTCCTGCCTGAGGGGGTGCTCCAAAACAGACCCCAGGACAGGGTTATCCTGGTGGCACCTTCACCTGGCACCCAGAGCAGAGCAGTGGCAGCCCGGGCTGGGATCCCACTGGAGCTGACAGCCTTGGCAGTGCAGGCTCAGCCTGCTCAGTGGGTGCCCAGCACATAAAGGGGTGTTTAGGGCTGCAAAGGTGCTGAGGGGCCTGGAGCAGCTGTGTGAGGAGCAAAGGCTGAGAGCCCTGGGGCTGAGAGCCTGCACAAGAGCAGCCCCAGAGGGGAGCTGAGCAATGCTCAGCAAGAGAGAAAGGAGCTGTGGGGGGCAAGAGGCTGGGGCCAGGCCCTGCTCAGTGGTGCCCAGGGACAGGACAAGGGGCAGTGGGCACAGACTGGAGCCCAGGAGGTTCCATGTGAAGAGGAGGAGAAAGTTGTTGTGAGGGTGCAGGAGGCCTGGAGCAGGCTGCCCAGAGAGGCTGTGGAGTCTGCTTCTGAGCAGAGCTTCCAGCCCCAGTTGGGCACTGTGACCCTGGGCAGGCTGCTGTGGGTGCCCTGCTTTGGCAGGGGGCTGGACTGGCTGATCCCCAGGGGTCCCTTCCAACCCCTACCATGATGAGATTCGTTGGCTCATCTCCTGCTATGGCCCAGTGCAGGGACACTCAGTGACAAAGGGGCCAAAGGGGTGCTGGGAAGGGGCCAAAGGGGCGCTGGGAAGGGGTCAAAGGGGGTGCCACTGAGGGGCCAAAGGGGCACTGGGAAGGGGCCAAAGGCAGCGCCACTGAGGGGCCAAANAAAGGGGCCAAAGGGGCGCTGGGAAGGGGCCAAAGGGGCACTAGGAAGGGGTCAAAGGGGGTGCCACTGAGGGGCCAAAGGGGCACTGGGAAGGGGCCAAAGGGGGCACCACTGAGGGGCCAAAGGGGTGCTGGGAAGGGGCCAAAGGGGGCGCCACTGAGGGGCCAAAGGGGGCGCCACTGAGGGGCCAAAAGGGGGCGCCACTGAGGGGCCATGAGGCACTGCGAAGGGGCCACAGCCTTCCTCTCCATCTGGAAACAGAGCAGCCCTCACAGCCCTGCCACCACTGTGGCCAGAAGGACCCACAGGGAAGGCTGAGGGTGGCACTGCAGATCAGTAGCACCATTACAGGTGACATCAGTCCCCCTGGCACTGCACCCCCTGTGCCCACTCACCAAGGGAAGCAAACTGCTTGTGGAGAGCCAGGCGAGACTGCAGCCTCGAGCGCAGCAGCTTCACCGTCAGCTCCATGTGGCTGGCACTCAGGGAGTTGTCTGCAGCCACTGTGTGCTGTGGGCAAGAGAGGACATCACTGCCATGCCAGCCTGCGTGCCCCCAGGAGCCACCCCACCCAGCCCTGGGGACGGGTACACACTCAAGTGACTGCTCAGTGAGAGGGGTCAGCAATCCCACACAGGAGAGAGGAAAACAGGTTGGAGCGGCCCCACCGGGCAGAGCTGTGCCAGCCACGGGTGGTTGGAGAGCAGCTGGTGACAGCAGGGTCTGGGAGAAGGGGACAGGACACAACTGCCCCCCCAAACCCTGCCCTACCCCCAGCTCAGCCTGGTGGGGGTGGCAAGGCAAGGAGCTGAGACATGCCTGAGGCTGGTCCTTGGGGAAATGCAGGCCGCCCAGTTTCTGCACCCACACGTAAGGGTGCCCCAGCTCTGCCACGTAGTCACTCAAGGTCAGGATGCTGTGGGGATGAGGAGGAGAGGTTACACCAACCCACAGCATCCCCTGCCCCACCGCTGCTCATCCTGGGAGGGAGCAGTGCCCAGAGTCTGCACGGTGCCAACCGGCGGGACGCTGGCACCAGCTGCCCGGGCAAAGCTGCCTCACTCACCCCACTTTGTCAAACTGGAACTGGTTGGCTGGGTTGGGAGTTTTCCTCCCGTGGTCTCCTGGGTAGAGGCAGTTGAGGATGGAGTCTGGGGAGAGCAGGTCACTGGCAGGAGAAGGGGAGAGCTCAATCAGCACCAGCCTGGGCTCTGCGTCTCCCCGGGGCAGCCTCTAACAGTCTCCATGCCCAGGGAGAGGCATTACAAGCTCTGAAAGTTGGGTCTGAAGACCCAATCACCCCTAGTTCTGCTCTAGAAGCAGATCTGTGTCCTCCCTGGCTGTGAAGAAGACAGAAATCACAGCACAGCAGCTCCTGCTGCCCAGGAAACTGCTGACTCCAGCACAGCAGCTCCAAACCCTGCTGCCCTGTAGGGAGGAACCACCAGCACAAGCAGGGCATAGCTTTTCTGCCACCCAACAAGCTGAAGCAGGAGGATTCTGCTCACTGAAACACAATTCTTAGTGGCTGACCTTACCCACAAGCCCCACTAAGCAGAAAGGGCTGCAGGATTTGGGGTCTGGCAGAGCCTCATTGCTTTGGGGCCAGCTGGGAGGGAGCAGCCTGCAGAGAGCCTCTGGCTGCTGTCACTGAGGGGTTTGGGTAGCTGCAGGGAAAAGAGAATGCCAAGGGGACTGAGAGCCCCCACATGGGACAGGCTGGGAGGCAGAACTTGCTTCCAGATAGCCCAGACCAGTCCCTTCCCACCTCCCTCTTCCTCAGGCACCTCCTCCAGACCCAGGGAGAGCCACCAGAGAGCCAGCAGCTGATGGGAGCTCGCTGGGCAGGCTCCCACAGCTGCCATCTCAGCTGCTCCTGCCACAAATTGGGCTCTGGTGGTGTCAGGGGAGGCCAGGAAGGGGCAGCTGGAACTCAGCACAAGGTGACCCACAGAGCAGATGGGCAAAGGGAGCTGGCAGGCACAGGAGGGAGGAAAGTGTCTGCCAGAGGGGGAGGGAGGGAGGCTCTCCTCCAGCTCCTGGTGGGGCAGATACTGCTACCCTAAGAGGTTCCAAACCTCCCTGCCCTGCCTTGTCATGGCAGAGGGAGAGGAAGAGGATGTCTGAGATGTGGCAGTGCTCTGGGCAAGAGGAAGGATGCTGCAGGGCAGAGGATTACCTTGAAAACCCTGCCCAGAGGCAGAGATGTTCCTCTTTGCCCAGAGGCAAAGAGCTTCTGCTCCTTAGGGTCTCCTCTGTCCACCACAGGACTTGGAAAACACAGCTCCACACAAAGCCCCTTGGAGGTGCTCCAGGTGAGGAACTGAGGTTAAAACCTCACCTGTCAGGAGCAGGCAACTCAGCAAAGATTTCCTCTGGCCCACAGAGTGCTCAGCAGAGAGGGGCATTGCCACCACAGACTGCCCTTGGCTCTGCACCACTTGGCCACTCTCAGCAGGACACAAGTGCAGGATGCCAGTGGCAGGCAGAGCAGTTGCTGCTTGCTGAGCTGCAGGCTCAGCACCCCTGGGGCCCTCCTTACCCAGCACTGATGGCTGTGGTCAGCTCCATGGCAGTGGTCACCTTGGCTTTCACTGTCATGACGTTGAGGTTCATCAGGTAGTGGAAGGTGAGGTGAAGCACATTCTCATCTGCACCAACAGAGGGCCAAGCTCACTGCCTGCTCTAGCCTGGGGCACTGCAGAGGCTCCTAAGTGCTCCCCTGCTAGGAGCAGAGACAGCATGGGGAGAAACCAGCAACCCTGGCACTGTAACCTCCACCACCCCCACCCCCTCAGTGCCTGTCAAGCTGCCTCCTGTCAGGTCTGAGACCCCAGCACAAAGGAGAACAACTCCCAGCTGGATAGAGAGGAAGCTGCAGAGCAAAGGCACTGCCAGCAGGGGTGAGAGGAGCTCCAGGAGACAGAGCTCCTAAACCACTTCACTCTTCTCCTGGAAGGGGCTGCCAGAAAAGCCTTCCTGCACCCCAAGCTCTGCCCAGGCTGCTGCCACACCCCAAGGGCCCCTGAGGCTGCTCACCCTTGCACTTGAGGTCGATGGTGACAGACAGGGGGTGGCGCTTCAGCATCTCCTTGCGCTTGTCGTCCAGCTGCACGCCCAGGGTGGGCCTGCGCCGCTTCTGGGCGGGGTCAGACAGGGTCACGGCCTGCTCCTGCCCCTCACCGACCCACCCCCTTCCTTCCCCTCCCCTCGCTCCTTCCTTCTAACCCAGCTGCCCAGTGCCCACGGCCAGTGCCCACAGAGCAGCCCCGGGTAGGGAGGGGAGCAGGAAACCTCTGCCCTGCTGCGCGGTGAGGATGAAGCAGCTCCAGCTTCTGTTGTCCTTCTGCTCCCACAGTGTCCCTGCCCCTGGGAGATGAGGGCAAGGACCTCCCCACCACCAGAGGCTGAGGACCCTCCTAGCCCCACACACCAGGCAGACCTGCCCTGGGCTTCCATTCTGGAGGCAGCCAGCAGCCTCTTCCCTGTATCCGGAAGGTACAACCTGGGAGGCCTAACTCCTGTCCTGGGGATGGCCACACAGCCCTGACTGGCAGAGGGACAGCAGCCTGCAGGCAGCCTCCCAAGCCCCAGGCTATTTATACAAAGTGGAACAGCTCCAGGTGGATGTGAGCAGGGTGGGATGTGAGCTGGGCAGTTCTCTACCCTGCTTCTCCTGCGCTGCGGTCAGAAGCTGGCAGGGGCAGCTCCCTCCTGCCAAGGAACAGCTGGATGGGAGGTCAATGCAGGGCACAGGCACCAGCTCCTCTCAGACCCACTGAGGCTCAGCTCTCCCAGCACTCAGGAGGTACAGACTGGCCTGGCCATGGCCAGGCAGGGGTCAGTGCTCACCGTGGTCTGCTCCTCCTCCACGTCCGAGTCGCTTTCGTCATCTGTGCAGAGAGAGAAGTGTAAGCAGGGACCCTGCTTGGGGCTGGGTGCCTCTCCCACCACCACCAAGACCACCCCCTCCCCCTTTTCTGCAAGCCCACAGCTCCCCCAGAGGTCACCACCCCCACAAAAGCAGCCTGTGGGTACACAGGAGCACGTCCCCAGGCCCAGGGGGGACATCTGTCAGAGGGAGCAGCTGAGGACAGAGGGCACAAGCTGGAAGGGACTCAGCCAGCAGCACAGCCACCAGCAGTGCACTGCTGCAGCACCCAACCCCTCTGCTGTGGCCACACCACCCCAACTCACCCTGGGAGTCCTCAGGAGGCTTGTACAGGGCTTTGGCTTCCTCTACACTACCCTCAATGGCCACCAGAAGCTTCTTGTCTGCAGAGGGGACAGGAAGAGCAAGGTGAGAGTCCCACTGCTGCAGGGGGAGGGCAGGGAGGAGCCAGCAAGCTCCAGAAGGCTCCTGCTTCACAGCTGCAGGAGGCCAGAGCAAGCTCTAAGGAAGGGTTGGTGGCAAGCAGCAGTTGTCCAGAGAGCTCTGTGGGGCCAGCACAGCTCCTGGGGAGGATGAGGCCAGAGAAGGGAAGGTGCTGGGTTTTGAGAGACTGCCCCTGGCAAGCATGAAGGCCAAATCTTTATGAAGAGCCAAGGGGGACTGGGACTGGCTGGCACAAGTAGGTAGTGAGGAGCTGTGGCACCAGGGCTGCAGGGGCCCATCAGGAGGGAGCTGCTGTGGCCAAGGGCCATGGTGTGGTCCTTCCAAGCTCCTCTGCTGCAAGTGGTGAGAGAGCAGGTGGGACTGCAGCTCACACAAGGCAGCCCTCTCCATGCAGGAGATGTGGACAGTCCTGGGTGATCCTCAGCCCTGTTAGGGCTCCCCACTCAGGAAGGCCTCAGAAAGCCTCTGGAAAGCCAGAGAGGGAGACAAAGGCAGCTCCAGAGGAGTCCTGTTAGGGCTCCTCACTCAGAAAGGCCTCAGATAGCCTCTGGAAAGCCAGAGAGGGAGACAAAGGCAGCTCCAGAGGAGTCCTGTTAGGGCTCCTCACTCAGAAAGGCCTCAGAAAGCCTCTGGAAAGCCAGAGAGGGAGACAAAGGCAGCTCCAGAGGAGTCCTGTTAGGGCTCCTCACTCAGAAAGGCCTCAGATAGCCTCTGGAAAGCCAGAGAGGGAGAGAAAGGCTTCCAGGGGAGCTGCAGGAAGAGGGTCTGTGAGGGCAGGCAGAGGCATCTCCTGCCATGGAGACACCCACGGGTGGCACAACACAGCACCCACCACGAGTGGCCATCTCCCAGGCTGCAGGGACATCCCTGGTGACCTTGAGGAGGGGGAGGTGTGGAGGGGAGTGAGCTTCCCAAGCAGTTCTGCCAGCAAGGGAGCTGAGCAAACAAGGTGTCAAATGCTGCTGCCTCGCTGTGCCTGCGTCCAGGCCACCCTGCTGCTCTGGGCTCAGCAGAATCGGCCTGCAGAGCAGATGGGAGGACAAAGACCTCCCCAAGTGTTCCCAGAGCTGTGCTCTGAATGACATCTGGCCCCAGCTGCCCTTGTGCTGCCCTGGTGCTCACCACAGGCCTGGCCATAGGCACTGGCTTGGACGAAGAGAACGTAGAGAGGCGGCGGCAGGTGCCGGGCGGTCTCGTACTGCTTGTGGGCCTGGTCAAAGGGCATGAAGAGATACTCCTGGACAGGCAGAGAGGCCTGGGGGAGGAAGAGGGTGAACCTTCATCACTGGAAAGAGAACAGCTGCCCCTCCTCACTCCCTCCTTCACCCCAAGCTGTTAAGTGAGGGCTGGAAAGCAGCGGGGCAGGCCTGGTGCAGGGCTGAGGGCGAGCATGGGCACGGTGAGCCCCCAGGGAAGGGGCTGGCAGCCTGGAAAACTTTTGGATCTAAAGCTAACCCAGTTCCTCCTCCTGTTCCTCCCTCCCAAGGCAAGCAGCAGGGACTGAAGCTGTGTGAGGCTCTCCAGGGAAAGGCTCATTTGAGGACTGTTCCAGCCGCAGCTCCGCAGGAGTTGCCGCAGAGCCGAGGAGGCTGGGAGCAGACCTGCCCCTCCTGGCCAGCCCCACCAGGGGCCAGGCAGCCCCTGGAGGCCTTCTCCCCTTCCTGCAGAGCTCCATACCTGCATGATGCTGTTGAGGCGAGGCTGGAGGCTGCTCAGGTACTCCTTCTTCACCTCAATCTCCTTCAGGATCTTCTCCTTGCTGGTCAGGCACTCCTTGTACTTCTCTGCCAGCCTAGGGGTAGGACCTTAGTTAAGGCCACAGCTCCAGAGCCCACCTGGGAGCTCAGCTCTCCTGGCCTGGCAAAAGCCACTGCAGGAGCCAGGAGAGCCCAGACATGGTGACAAACAAAGAGCTCTTCACACCAAGGGCAAGAGGAGGAAAAAAGGAATGGATTAGAGCTGGAAAGGCACAGGGGTAGTGGGAGCTCCAAGAAGAGACATCCACCCACACCTGCCCTCAGACCTGCTTCCATGCCAGGCTCTGCTGCCAGGAGACCTTCTGGAGGCCTTTCAGCACTGGCAGAGGCTGAGCAGAAAGCTGGGGACAGGCTTTTGAGCAAGGACTGCTGTGCCAGGCCAAGGGAGGATGGTTTGGAACTGACAGAGGGAGATTGAGAGTGGAGAGAAGGGAGAAATGTTTGACCCTGAGGGTGCTGAGAGCCTGGCCCAGGCTGCCCAGAGAGGTGGGAGCTGCCCCATGCCTGGCAGCACTGCAGCTGAGGTTGCTTGGGGCTGTAACCTGCCCTAGCTGCAGCTGTCCCTGCTGGCTGCAGGGGGATTGCCCTTAGATGAGCTTCAGAAGTCCCTTCAGACCCAAATCAGCCTGAGGTTCTCTGATGACTCTGAAGGAGACTCCTCAGGAGACCTCCAGGGTGAAGACTCCTGTGGCTGTGCTGCAGGCAGAGCCATCTGCCCTCAGCTGCAACACAACCTGGGGGCTTCAGACAGGCAAGAGCTGAGTTTGACAAGAAGAGAGATGAAGCAGGAGGTATCAGAGCCCCCCAGCCCCTCTTGCTGGCCTCAGCTCTGCTCAGCTGCCTGTGCAGCAGGCTCCTGCCAACCCTTCCAGCAGGCTGGGCTGGGCTGCAGCCTGGGGAAGAGCTGCTGGTCCTTACTGGAGCACGGGAAGGTTGTGCCACCTCTGTTACCACATGGGGCAAGAGTCCACAGAGCAGCTGAGCCACCTGACCTGCCTGCAGCCAGAGGGAGCTCAGGGCTTGGAGCTTGCACCGAAGAGGTGGCTGCCAGCCCCAGGACAGCAGTGCCTGGCACGGCTCAGCTCTGGGCAGGCAGCTCCCCACTGTGGCAAGCCTCAGGAGCACAGGCAGGAGCTGCAGCAGCACCACCTCAGCTCCCTTCTGCTCCTCACAGCTCAGCACGGCAGACAAAAGAGGGAGGGACAGGCAGGAGAGTGGCAGAGCTGGCTTCTGCATGCAAGCACCTAACCACCCCTCCCTTGGGATCACCTCTACAGCAGGTGGGGAGCTCACTCCCTGCTGCCAGAGCCTCCAAGTAGTCACTCAGCAAACACCAAGCTGTAAAATCTATGTCCACAGAATGGCAGGGAAAGAAAGGGACCTCTGGAGATTGAGTCCAAGCTCCCTGCCAAGGCAGGGTCACCTAGAGAAGGTCACACAGGAACACAACCAGGAGGGTTTTGAATGTCTCCAGAGGAGGCTCCACCACCTCTCTGGGCAGCCTGCTCCTAGGGCTCCATCAGCCTGAAAGAAGTTGCTCCTGGTGTGCAGTTGGAGCTCCTGATGGCCAAGTTTGTGTTCATTGCCCTCTGGCCTGTCACTGGGCACCACTACAAAAATCCTGCTCCCATCCTCCTGACAACCACCAGCATTCATGAGATCCCCCTCAGCCTGCTCTTTTCCAGGCTGAGAAGTCCAAATTCTCTCATTTTTTTCCTGATCAAAGAGATGTTGCAATCCCCTCAGCACCTTTGTAGCCCTTCTCCTCCCTTGGCAGCCAAAAGCCAGGGCTGCTGCTCACTGCCTTGCTGAGACACCAACTGTGGGTCCATCAGAAGAGCTCAGACACCTTTGCTGACCAGCCAGAGCAGCAGGTACAGTACTCAGGCTGGTCTGGGGCATCTTTAGTCCTGGTTTGGAGGTTGCTCTGCTCCCCCAGGACCTCCAGGGCCTTGTTCCATCAGGTCCAAGAAAGCAAACTCCCTGATCTACAAACCCAGCCCCACACAGAGGGATTAGCTACCCAACCAATCTGTCACCTCTCCCACACTGAGGATTTCAAGAGGGAGTTAAATCTTTCCCCCCACCCTGCTGCCAGCCCTGGTGGGGGTGACAGCAAAGCAAGAGGTGCCTGGGCCCACCTCTTGCGCTGCTCCAGCTCCCAGTCCAGGCGGGCCAGGGTCTGCTGGTGGGGCTCAGCCAGGGTGATGGCAGGGCGGCTGATCTCGGGGGGGGCCTCCTTGTAGAACTCCTCCAGGCTCACCAGCTCGATCTCCTCGTGTTTGGACCTGCAGGCACAGAGGGGTGAGAGCAGGGAAGGGTAAGGAGGTGCTGCAGCAGGGCCCAGCTCAACCCTCACAGGTGAGCAGCCAGCACCAAGGCCTCGCGGCCCAGGTTTGCTCTGAGCCACAGCAGAGGGAAGAGAGGTCTGAGGAGGGTCTCCTCCTCCCATGGAGACACCTGACCCAGCAGCAGCCAGAGCACAGCAGCTCAGTGGTGTCCTACAGCAGGCTTAGCTTCTGGCAGGGAGCAGGGGATAGAGACCCTGAAGGGAGCAGCACGGCCACGGCTCCAACATTCATCTCTTTTCTCCTCCACTGTCCCTCTAGCCCAGGATATCTTCCCCCCTCCTCCCCACACCAGCCTCTTTCCCTCAGGAGACTTGAGGGACACCCCCTCCTGTGTGGTGGCATCTGGAGCAGCCACTCTGCTCCCTCAGCAGGCTGAGGCAGCGTGGCAGGAGATGGCAAAGGCTGGAGGCCTCCAACCCTGTCTGAGACACACTGCTGCTGCTCCACCTCCTCCCTGGCCCCACTCACTTGAACTCCAGGCACTTGGTGATCTCTTTCTGCAGGTGCATCACCTCATAGAGCAAGTTTTGGAGCTGCAGGTGATAGGCATCCACCTTCTGCTTTGCCTGGAATATCAAAATGGCAGAGGATGAAGCTCTGACCCTTCCCTCCCAGCAAAAACCAACCCACAGGAGTCACCAACACCCACACTCCCCACGAGAGCAGCTGGAGATGAAGGCGTTTAGGGTGGGCAGCAGTGTCCCCTGGGGTCAGAAAACCAAACCACCACCACCTGAAACTGAGTTTGCTCTGTCTCAGCTCATTTCAGGGGCAGGGCATGACACAAGGCAGAGCTGCTGGGGCACACAGACCAAGCCCCTCCTGTCCCCATGCTTCAGTCCCTTCAGTGGCACAGGGAGCAGCCAGCCCCTGGGAGAGCTCAGATGTCTGGGCAAAGAGCCTCGAGGCCAACGGGACCCACACCTCTCAGGCTTGCAGCACTGCCTGGAGACAGCTTTCCCAGGACAGAAGCTAAAACTACTCCTTCCCCTCATCCTTCCCTCCCTCCCTCCCTCCTTCCCCTCATCCTTCCCTC